>CH002827.1:2171448-2209529 GCA_000149265.1 Ciona savignyi | reverse complement strand
ACTTGGGTAAGATGTAGGACTGCATCAGTTGACAGTTAAACGATTTGTTGTCAGTGAACAAAACCTCAATATTCTCCCTTAATAGTGATTTCAATAACAACATAACAAATTAGCAACAGCAGTGTACCGACATTATGATATGATTTAATTGCACCAACTTCTTGGTAAAGCTTTTTACTCCTGACAAATTAAACACATTTGTGACAATGTTGAGTCACCTGCAATAGGATACTAAATCAGTGAAATTGGCCAAGTAAAACTTTTTTTGTATGCAGTCGAACTTCGGGTTGCTCATCACTGGGTCGGTGCTTGCTGTTGGCGGTGCCGTTTTGTTGGGAGTCTTCATGGCGCATAGATGAAGTGTATCTCTGAATTACAATTGTGTCAATTGCAACTTCTAGACTAGCTACAACGTGTGTTTAACACCAACCTGTAAATTATGCATCGTTCTAAATTCTGACTATGTTATCTACTTCGTATGTTAAACGTCATATAATAAATAATGGCGTCTTTTGAGATTAATTTAGATTTTGTATAAATTCAGCACCGTGCTGTCATCATGTCAGGAATAATATTTATAGATTTTGGGTCCAATTCTGGTGTGCAGCCTATATGTTACTTTACTACACTGCAATCATATGTGTTCACAACACGTTAATTATGTTGGACTTTCTTTTGGTAGCTCACGCTATCCGTTATTTGTCATGTCACGTTGTTAAGCGTGATTGCTTTTACTGTGATCCTTTTTACTTGTAATATGCTGTTGTGCGCAATTGTAAATCTGCTTTCTAACCAATTACATGATTTTTACACAATTTTGTTTTGGTTATTTTAGTATTTTTAGAAGTATTTTTATATATAAAATGCATATTCCAACCTCGCGTTTAACCACAAAAGTCAGTTCTGGACTTTGGACCCCTTGTTTACTTACGCATGGGTACACACATACACACGCGTTCCCTCGTGAACCAGCAGACCGGCGATGGTGCGTTCACTTAGCTGTGTGTCAGCGAGCAAGCGTGCGTGTGTATGTGTGTGGGCCTGTCGTCATACAAGGTGTAAAAAACGAGTGAATTGGCAGTATTTTAGAGGAACCGGTTTAGGCTTAACAGGAAAATGGCTCTTAACTTCAAAAGAATCGGTGGTGGGCTCATTTTCTACGCAATTGGTTTGTTTTGGTGTACGGTTGCTGGTGTGAGCACTTTACTTAAAACTCTTCTTGGTGGACGAAAGGCAATTGGAAAATTTTTTGACGAAAAAGATCACAGTCAGTTACCTGAAGGTAAGTAGTTTTGCGCATTGGTTTGAAAGACAACCAAGGTGTAAATACTTTCGTGTTAAGTTAAGAGCTTAAAAATTTATAAGATTAATTTAATTTTTATATTAAATTCTATCCAAACATAGCCTAGCCTACTGGTTTATACCTGTGTCTTTTTAAATACATATTAGTACTGGTGCAATAACTAATTTTGTATAGTATATAAGTTTATTATTTTTTATAATATCCACAAAAAAGAGAAACCAAAAACAAGTGTCCTGTTCACAATCTAATTTTTTAGATTAGGTGTTAATTAATGTTTACTAAAACTTCAACTATCATCGGTATAAATTTTCATTTGTTTCCAGCTGCCAGTGTGGTGAATGTGCAACATGATTTTGTTCGTACTAAATCTGGAATGAGATTTGAATATGTTCATGCTGGAGAAGTGGAAAAACCTTTGATGCTGTGCATGCATGGGTTTCCAGAATGCTGGTAGGCCAGTTTGGAAAGTAGGAAAGATTTTAATGAGAGCAGATTTCCATTGTACTATTAGTAGTTACTGGTTAGATTACAAAATTAAAATGCATTTCCCATTATTACTTGGTACATTTATGATATATTTTAGATTAGCTGGTAGACTTTGTATGTTTTAAATTAAAAATTAGAAGTAGTTAATTTAAAACTAGCTGCTAGCTATTTATTTGTGTTCGTATGCACTTAGTGGTAGTTCTTGAACTAAGTTAAATAATGAAGAAATGGGTTAACCCAAAACTGAAGAAACATACATACATGGTGCATGCTGCTATAGCTTTATTACCAACTGTGACTGGGCACTAGGTAATCTTACGATTGCACATTCTATAATGCCCCGGCATTTTTACATTAATGGGATTAAATAATGGATATCTCATCTTTGTAAGATTTACACAATTTTAAACATTATCTTTTTGTTAAAAATTCTTATGGGTTATAGGTACAGTTGGCGACACATTTTGGCAAAATTTAGTGATCGATACCACGTGGTTGCCTTTCACTCAAGAGGTTATGGCAATTCAGACAAGCCTGAAGGTGAGCTTATGAGGATGTCAAATTAGAAAAAATATTTCTGTTACAGCACAGTGGTTTATTGTGGGGATCACAAAGCCCTTAGTACAATGTATTTTAGTCACATATCTTGTTAACTGTACACTTGTTTGCTTATGAGTGAAAAAAATTCATTTTTTATTAAAAATTTTCAAAAAAAAACCCATTTTTTAATTAAAAATTGGGATTTTCTATTATGAAAGCAATTTGCATTCCTAACATCTGTACTATATATACACTTATAGGAACTAGTTCAGTAACTTTTTTTCTAACATAATTTACAATTGCATTTCAAAATAAATTTTAAGTTTTTTTTAAATAACAACAAATTAAAATTTGTGACTTTATGAGTAACAAACGAAACAAACCATGAAATGATCTTTCACGTCCACTGTAGTCATGCAACATTCTTACCCCAATGGATGCATCTAATGAAGTTTCCTTACCCCAGCCCAGTTGTAAACATAAATCAATCCTAAGTGCTCGTAGATGTGGTCTCATGCGTAATTTTCTGATGTAACTCCCATCCAGGCATCGGGAAATATCACCTGGATTATCTCGTAAATGATGTGGCTGAAATCATTGAAGCTTTGGGTTACCCAAAGGCAACATTAGTGGCTCACGACTGGGGTGGTGCAATTGCTTGGAGGGTACCAATCTTATTTCCCCATTGTGTGGATAAAGTGATCATCATGAACTGCCCTAATGAAGAAGGAGTGTAAGTTAACAAGTTTTAATTTTCGAATGTTTGTAGTGTCGCATTTTTATTTTGTTTTGATAGCTGGTCAAGTTACCTGCCCTAATAACTGTTGCGTCTAATTGTTATGTAAGGTGCCATCATCTGCGTAGAAATAATATTCTGGGACTATAGTCCCTAATTATCTGGCAGATATGTCCCACTGATTAGCTTCATGGGTTAGTGCGCAGCCTTTCAGTTGAAGTGTCGCAGGTTCGAAACTGGTCACTAGCTAGTCGGTTGTGGGCAAAGGACCAACCGGACATTAACTAAACATTACCCAGTGGAAAAAAGGGTTCTACCAAATAGAAGGATTGTCTGAGTCATACACAACACTCTGCAATAGCTCCAATAACCCAAAAAGTGCGCAAGGTTATCTGACTGCCAATGTGTTAATCTCCTAGGCTTTCATATTCACGGGAATAAACCTAAATAAATATCCTAAACAATCAGTCTACTCAGTTACCAAAACCACTTCCACCATATATCTTTAATAAATGTTTTAAAGAAATTATTTTTGTTTCCAGGAGCACAAAAATAAGTTTCAAGCAATTTATGAGGAGCTGGTATATTTTTATGTTCCAGCTCCCTTACTTCCCTGAACTGTTTATACGTTCCAATGATTATGGTTCTATTGGGGCTTCATTCAATGGAAAGAATATGGGCATTAAGAAGGCAAGCAACAAATTAAGTCGAGAAGAGATTGACATATACAAACATTATACTGGACGAAATATTAAATATGCAATCAACTACTACAGAGCATGTAAGTTTGAAAGGATGTTTTTTTTTATTTATTCACGGAAATAAAAAAAATTAGGAAGTCCTCACTTTAGCGTCAGATTATCTTACGCCTACATTGCCAAAGCATGAAGGTTGGTTTCAATCCAGCGAGCTAATTGAGAATATATAGCCTAATCTTTAGAAGTTATAACGATCGAGTGGTAAAGCCTGTATATTGATTAGTGATGTCCTTATTTGAATTAGCTTGGGTTTTAAAATTATTTTAGACTAAAAATATCTAAAATTTTAAACAATTCTGTAATATATATACTTACACAACAAGGGAAATTTTCATCACCACTATTAAATAAAAAACTTAGTCTATCATATTTTCTAATTTTGTTTCAAAATTATAAAAAATTAAATTCGATTTGCTTCATTATAAGCTACTAATTTTGAATTGGTAGGTATCCAAAAAAACTAATTCCGAATTATTTCCTATATAAATCGCCCCCCAAAATCGGACTCAAATTTTGGTTCTGGAATGGACAACACTATGTTTGGTGCACAACACTACTGAATTTAAGCCGACCTGACCCTAAAGTTTTTGCAGAAATGTTGATTTTATTTTGTTTCTGTTTAGGCAACCCAATATACCCTGGGTTGGGATTGAAGCCAAAAACCAGAAAAATCGTCCACCCTGTGTTGTTAATATGGGGGGATCAGGATGCTGCTTTGGGGTTGGAATTGGCCGAGGGTTCAGTGGTGCGTATTGTTTCTCTTTTTCTACTTTGTCAAGCTGATATAGTGATTTGGTGGCATAATGGCCCTTGTGTGGGCTGTGGTACAAATTAACATGTATCTCCTTATTGTACAGTGTAGTTAAATCACTTAATAGTATAATTAGTATGATTTGATCAAAAAAACAAACCTTTTAACAACCTGCATTCTTTAATATCATAATATACTTTTGCATGTGATAAAATGCCAAGTTTATATGGTAATGCTTATATTCCAATTGTACAATGACCAAAATAGGAGGGTTGTGATCAGAAATGTCAATGACTCAGCACTTGAATGCACAGTGCAATTTTAAAAGTGAATCAAATCACAACTGATTTGCAACTGGTTGGTTTTAGATCAAGCAGTGTCTTAATGTTCAATATATTGTAACAGTGCACATGACCTAAATGTAAGCACAATATAATCTGACGATTACTTATGTTATAAGTAATAATGTCACTATTTCCCATCAACCGAGATAAACACGAATATCATATGTTAAACCGACACGGTTAAGCTGGAAGAACCATCAAAGAAACACAAGCGATCACAGAAATCCATTCCAGGCTGCTGGCACCGACATCACTTTGAAAGTCATCCCAGGTTCAAGTCACTGGGTGATGCAGGATGAACCGGAGTTAGTTCATCAGGAGATGGAAAAGTTCCTCAAGGAGAACGAGTAAAATAGTTAGAATCACTGCGGCTTTGAAATTCAAGAAAATTTATTGTTATTCAACTAAAGAAAACTTAAATATTGTAAAATAATGAACCAGTATGAAAATGTTTACACTAATGAAGTCGCTGTTAGTGAATTTGCATGTAGTTTCAAACATTGTAGCTATATAACAGTTGCAATTTGTAGATTATTGAATAATTCTTGAAGTGAATGTGAAAGCTTTACTTGGTATGTTTTTGAAAATTCAGATATACGTAGTTGTATTTAAACTACAAGAGATTGTTTTACAAAAAAATCTCCTTTTCGGGTTTTGCACTTGGCATATGATATTCAAAATTATCTTCTTAGTTTGAACAATAACGGTCCAGATATTGCAATTTCCCACAGATTTACGTTTCAAGCAACATTTAAACCATGAACCGAATTGTAGCTTTGACTCCTACGAATAATTTTGAGCTAATTGCACTTAATAATCATGACATAATTTCATCAATGTATTTGTTTTTTATTGATTTAGGATAGGTTACAATAATCATGTTTATTTCATTAAATGAAAAAATGCAATAGGCATTAAATACACAGGCATCAGCATCAGCACTTGCACCTACCATCCAAATACCAGAGCTATTGCAGTAGGTTGTGTATAATTGGACGTTTATTGAGTTACCAGTTTGTAATTTGCAACTAATTGGCTTAAAAACAATGCACCAAACCAGCAATCTAATTGGTCAAATTTAAAAAAGACAATATTTGGTTAAATTGAAATCTGAAAAGTCAGGGATCAAAAACAACGACAAGTCAGTAAGATTATTGAAGACATTGTTTTAAATATGGTGAAAATATTGCTAGTTTTGTTTAACCCATCAATCTACGGAGAACATCCACTTCGCCAAAGATACAACTGTCTAACTACTCTCTGGTTTCCATCAACTATAACAGCTAAGTCTGGTTGACATGCTGCCGTTCTTTTATTAGTTCTAGAAAATTCTGTAAATATTGACTTGACCAAACATTTTTAAAAGTATTCAGTTTAATACAAAGCCGATTAAAACAGTGAGCAGCTAAATACAGTAGAAATGTGAACATAAGCTACACCGTAAATAACTGGAACATCAATACGTGTAGTATAAATCTTCAAAATAAAATAAAAACAAATTTCTGAATTTCATGCCTTTAGCTACAACTTTTACAAAATGCCATGTATTATGACAAGAAATTGAAGAATTTAAAACAATGAAGAAATAATGGCATCCTGATAAAGAATAATCCAACTTGGCTTATAAGCAGTGGGAAATTATATTACAAAATATAAAATTCCTTATTTTACATACAAGCTCTTTTTAAATATACTTAAATCCTACAGCAAACAAGGCTGGGCATAAAAAAAACTTCTGTGAAATAAATGCATAGTTAATGGTGATGTGGCTTATGTCTATTTAAAATTCTGGAGCTATAGTGTACATTATACAGCGTAATCTAAATAAAATTGGTACCTGTATATAATATTTCTAGAAAATTAGTTTAAGTTTACTTGTGCATAAAACATAGTGTAATAACAATCGTATATAAAAAATAAACTGAATAATATAACTGCACAAACTTTTTAGGGATAGTTTATGAACAGAACAGCAAAGCTTACAGTTGTGGGGCAACAATGCGCTTTTGTAGGTGATTTCATCACAACTTTTTGCTCACATCCCTACTGTCCACATTAATTATTTCTTCAATTTTCTTATCTTGAATTTCAATTTGCTTTGTGGTCTCGGTGCTACTAGGCTTCTTGGCCGTTACTGTTGGTTTGTTTGAGCTTTTCTTCTCATCTTTTTTGATCACCGCCTTTGTTGCTGGTGTGGATTTTGTGGCCTTTGCAGAACTTTCTGTTGGAATGACGGCTGCGGGCTTAACCTTTAAGGAGGAATCTTTACTTGCTGAAGATTTCGAGATGTCAGTGGAGCCGGTCGTGGTTGTTGGAGTGCTGGATGTAGATGCAGTGCTCGATTTGGTTTGAGAATGCGAAGATGTGTCTTCTTTTTTCGGGGCGACAATATCTTTAATTTCATCAGTAGCCTAAAAGGAAATGCCTCAGGTTATCAACTGTTAAGGAAGGTTTAGAACACTAACGAATATAGAATTTTTTGTTTTATTTTCATTAGTACCAAGAAATGTATATATACAATATATTTGATACAATTTATAAATGTTTCTGTCAATCAATAACTGAGACAATTGAAATCTCGCAGGTGTTTCCTGTATCCTGTCGACAATCAGCAGAGTTGCCTAATACATCATACACACCAGGATATATTGTATTATAGCACTCTATTTCACAGTGTGTACACCATTGATATTAAGTAATATTAATACCACCTGTTAAAATATATGATTTTAGAATTTAAATCATCTGTACCTACCACCTCTGCAGTATATGTAAAGGATGTGACTCATGTTTTATACAACCAAATGTACATTTGCACATTAGAACAGTCAAATAGCTTCCTTTACACCGTTGCTTTAAAGAGTTGACTCAAACCCAAAACAGTAAACAGCACGTAATGGGGTTACAAAAACTTTGTAGTCCAAATGGTTAAATATATTCACCTTTGAGACAGTTGCAGTTTTTGATTGAATCTCTTTGTCCTCAGTAGCTTTCTGACTTTTTTCAAGCTGCGCAACTTTTTCTTTCAAAGCTTTAATTTCCTTATCTCGGAGAGACCTGATATAACAAAAATTATGTTTGGTTAAACAAATCAAAATTAAATAATCCAATAAAAAAATGACCAATAAATCAAGAGATGCTGCTATGTGGTTATCAAAAGAGTTACAATCAAAACATTTTTGGAATTTTTAATACTTTAAAGAATGCATTTTTTTAAATAATTATTATACATGTATAAATGTTCATAAATAAAATGCATAAATGATTTAGAACCAGTCGGATGGGTTGCAAATTCCAAAACCATTCAGCATTCATTTTATTATTTAGGGACCAATGTAATATTCACATCCATAGCCATTATATCAGTGCCTTGTCAGGGGTACAAAGTGCACACTTAATTAAATATATGCATGTTGGTATGGGTATATTGTTTAATTTTAGTTTCTATAATTAAGTCGTTTGAAACAAAAAATTAGTTCACACTTGGTGTGATAATTTAAAAACAGGTTGCATTTTATACTCATTTTATAGGATGAAAACCCAATAACAACAAATATATTGCTCTTTACATCAGATCAAATATTTTACTAACGCTGCGTGTGATGCTCGAGAAAATGATGAGAAGGATATGTACTCATGATAATTACATAAATACTCACAACTCTGTTCTTTGCTGAAGCAACTTTTTCTCGCTGTCCACTTTGTATTGTTTAAGGGATTTCTAAAAATTAGATTATTTAAGATATTTTTTAATGACTTGTTCTGTTAAAGAGATTTTCAAGTGTACGTTTTTCAACAATTCCGATCAAATAATTTTGGGGGGCTGTTAAAGAATTTCCAAATATCGTTTTTAAATTATGCATGTCCACTGCTGTTTCCATGGGCAAGTGTCCTAACGACCTTTGTTCAGATCTATTTGATTTAAATATGTAATTTCCTGTTCCGTGTCTAGTTCTAGATTTGACATTCCCAAACAGAACCAAAAAATGCAATGATACCAAATGAAACTTACAGCCAGAGCTTTGCAATCATTTAAGTTTCCCATTTCTTTAGAACTGGTTTCCTGCAAATCGAAGATTGTTTTCTTCTTATCTTCCAGTTCTGTGGTTAGAACCTTTTTGTTCGCACTACATCGTTGGTAGTTTTTCAACGTTTGCTCATAATTTGTTTCTGCGTCTTCTGCTCGTTGCTATATAAACATTACGTTATAAAAATGATTGTGGAGTAACAGGTCTTTAAGGCCAACACTTGCTTTTATGGTGTGTCATCCTGGACCAACACGTGTAGGTAATCTGCAGGACTGTAAAATGCCTTCAGAGCACCTAAACATCTACCATACAACCTATTCAAAATAAATAACCACTCAGCACCATTGCTCAATGAGTAAAAATATCCCAACTTTGTGCGCCTGACTTGGCAATTTATGTAAAAAGTGTATTTACTATTATGAATTTAATAAAGGAATTTTAAAATTTTGATCAAGCCTTATACAGCTACAATCTAATATATGGTTCTTAGAAATAATTCTAATAAACAACATCATATCTTAGGTTGCGCAACTTAAGGTTTGTATTGTGGAAATACAGAAATATTCTGTGTAATAATGTACTAAATAACTTAGTATTACTTAATCTCAACAGCATAAAATACACTTAATCAGTACTTTATTCTATGTTTTTTTATATAGAGTAAAAAAAATTTCCATACACCTAAACTCCAATATGGTAGGACAGTGAGTAATTATTCCCACTTTCATATCTCTTGTGTTTGACTACCGATAATTCATCACTAAAATCGGCTTTGGATTTCCTAGTAGCTTCCTTTACATATTACACACATACATACTTGCATAGACCAGGAGCTATACTTGTAGCTGAGAGCAATAAGACATGCGATGCACAGTGATAGAAACAAAAAGATGACAAAACGACTACCACCGCGTCCATTGCGCACTGAAAAACAAAACATATTCTCTGTAAGCAAGTTTTTTTGCTCCTGCAAACCCCAGACTCGTATTTGCATTTTGCACCCAATTGTCCATAACACATCGCTGAAGGTCTATTTTACATGTACTTTTACATGTTTATTTTTTTCAAATCACTCTTAATAGTAAATTTAGTAAAGTTTATTAAATAATGCAAACTTAAAATTTGCATATACTTTCTACATCAAGTGTTACTTGAATAAAAGAAAAAAAACATCTACTTTTTTGTTAAACTCTATATTGGTGTATTGGACTTTATATATTATATATAAATACCTTTTTCACCATAATGGACCATGTTTTTCATTATGGATACAGCAAATGACTTCCAATTAATGAGTTATGTAGGTATCAGCTATTGATCCTGATCTAGAACTGTTTAGATGTTAAAATGAAATATCAGTTGCCTACGAAATTCTATTCAAGCAATAAAGATATACACAACTAGACTTGTTTTTGCAATATAAAACTGCGAGCATTTCAGCCGGTTTCAATCGGTTTTATCAGCCAGCAGATAAATTGGGGTGCCTCTAAATACTACAGGACCGCTTGGAGCGCTTGGATCACTTAGACTGCTATGGAAAGTAATTCTAAACCTGTCCCAAACACTAATCTCAACCCCAGAACTAACTTTAACCCCAACCCTAACATTAATATCATGGCTTTTGTAATTACGAAGTATAGTAAGCGCAAAGCGCTCCAAGCGATTTGAGTGCTCCATGCGCTCCAAGCGGTTCAAGCGGTCCTGTAGTATTTAGAGAGACCGGATAAATTGTGGGTATCTGAACTTAACATGAAGTGACCTTAAATAATGTTAGAAACAAATGCACGAGGGACTAATAGTAAAAAACGTGTGTGAGAGGATTAAATCAGAAAAAAAACTTGATTTGAGGTGATAAATTAAGTTTAATATTCAATTTCGTTCTAAAAAATATAAGTCTTGTTTTTTTCCAAAAATTCGACTACTTTTCATGACATGAAACGTAACTGCTTTCTAAATGCACTGCAAACACATTCGAATTAACGTAACCGGCAAAAAATTTAGTTGATAAAGCGTTGTACTAGGGCGACGATTGTACAATTTACTCATCAGTTTGAAGATTACTCTAGTTACAATACAAACCACTTAACCGTTTCTAAAAAACCTACCGTTTACTGGTAAGAGTATACGTGTATCGTTTCAGTTCTGCTTCACTTCTGTGAACGTTGCTGCGATTTTCTTGGAACTGTGCGAACCGCGAATGTATTTTTTAGGGGAAGTGATGCGTGTCCACGTGATGAACCGGCACACTCGTCATCATAAATATCTATTTTAGATATTCATGCTGCCATAAAACTCTATATATCCATCCTTTAAATTCCATCTCAAAATGTTGGTCATGTTTTATTTGGGGTTGCAAATACATTTACGTTGATTAGATATTGGATAATGCATCTATACAACAAAATTAATAAGGCATTAGTAAACGATATATTATATAATTATTCAATTTTATATTTATACTCAAATTTTAGGGTTTTATTCAACTTCTTAATACGCTTAATAACATAATTAATTTTAAAATATATTTTCCCCAGTACAACTCCACCGTGTTGATAACAAACAACATGTAAATCGGTGTTTTTAGACGTAGGCTAACCTAAACAGGTTAAGATTTCAGAAACAGTTAATTTGTTGTGAATTTGCTAAATAGTAAGACATTGTTTCCATGGAAATCTGTTGAAATCGTAATTTCATTTAAGTGAGTTATCGTCGGCAAAATGTTCTATGTCAATTTCGTCTTGTTGGCCCTAAAGAGGCTATGTGCTGAGAAATTAAGGTAAGATAACTTTGGTTAAGATAGAGTACAATACAGTACTTATATTTATGTCCGGAAATAGAAACAGGGGATGTAGCGGTTTTACATCACATGTTTTTCATATATATGTGATAAATACATGTGTTATAGGCCTACCCTAATGTCGAGCTAGCGACCAGATTTAAAGCTAGTATAACGCTGTTTATTTTAAAGACGTTTTAAAAGATGCTTTGTTCCATTTTTAATACTGGTTACTGTTAGATTAGTAATTAGTTGATTAACCTATAAATCCACTCCTTTTAGTTTTTTAGTGATGTGGTGGTTTAGTACATCGCCTTTCAGCCGAAGGGTAGCAGATTCGAAACTAGTTACTAGCTAGTCGGTTTTGTCCTTGGGTAGGCACTTAACGGGACATTGCCTGAACCCAGCGGAGTAATAGGTTCTATTAAACTGAAAAAACGCGTAAATCATGCACAACACACTGCAATAGCTCCGGTAACCCGAAAGTGGGCGCCAGAGGATCTGACGATTGTCCGTGTGTTAACCACCTTATAATTTTCCCATTATCGAGGATAAACATGAATATCCTATTCATATGGTCCGAAATATAAAAAAAACGTTGCTTTAGTTTTTTTAACCATCACTTAATTTACTAGGTTTATGCACACACGTGAATTGCGTTACATGATGCAAATAGTAAATAATCGACACGTTGAAGTTAACGATACCCAATGGTATTACGATACAGCTTTTGCCTCGGTTGTTTACGATCTAGAAAAAAATAGAGGTTTTTCAACAACAGTGCAGCGTTAATATCTCAATTTTTAAAAGGTCGTTTTGAGACAATACTGTCGAATTTATCAAAACTTTCGCGATCATTTAATTCAAGATATGCAGTAAATTAGGCTTGGAGTTTCTTAAAGATTTTACCAGACTTTTATGACAAACAATATGCATTAAATCGCAAACTTTGGAAAACGAACTTTGCAAAGTTTATTCTTAATGTTCCCAAGAAGTACATTGATGAATTATAAAAAAATGTATGCTATATACTATATATATAGTATATAGTACAGAACAAATATAAAAAAAATTACATTTTACACCCAAACATTGCAATTTGATCTCGATAAGTTGTTCTCCAGGCTATTCATGCTTCATAGGTTAATACTAAAAAATTGGTAATCGTGAACTGCGGTAAACGAGGGTAAATACAAGGCGAGTTAAAAATGTTGTAAACCTCAATGATATTAGTAGTTTTAGACTCAAAGTCGTTAGTGGGCTGGGTATCACTTTCCGTATTCTTGTGATTAAATATTTTAGTTTTTGAGAGTGGCCATGTGCTAAGTTGACCCATATCCAATCTTAAGTGTTTCGGCTTAATGCAAGAGTGTGTCCTGACGTATATACAATTAGCGCTATAGTGTGTTTTTATCTGTGACAACATATAAAAATTGGCATAAACCATGACGTGTCCTTTAAGTTAATTTAAAACGAAGCCGGCTATTTTAAAAATACAAAAGCGTACGATGTCTGCAACCCTAAGATCACAAAATCATTTATCAAACAAGCCCACGTGTATCTTCTCTTTACGCTTGTCGACGCGTAAAATCGCTTTACTTTATCCGGGGGTCGATCAAGTCGCCCTAATACGAATTGAATACACATGATACCGCAACGTTCCCATCTTCGCGACCTATCAATAAAACAATTGTATTTTGTAACAAAGGACTCAATAGGACAAAACATTGGTAACTAAGATACGGCCACCATTGAAAACTTCATTGGAGGTGTAAAGCTTAGTGGTTTTAATGGTGGTATTTTGACGGAGTTTATATCTCAACTGTAAGTCCACGATTGTATACAAAACCAATATATTTTCGCACGTGGGTATATAATAGCAATAAGTCTATTGGGCAGCCTAAATTAAGTCCATTACAAAGCGTATTTTGTACGTGCTAGATTTGCTTCAGACAGAATTAGGTGCGATTAAGTTTTATGGAAATAGCAACTGGACTAAGAAAACCTTTTACTCAAACCAACTGGCAATATATTTATTAGAATCAACACCTGCGCAGCTGAAAGTAGTTCTTGTCGCCCAGCGTTACGTTCGTTTGGGTATTTTCGAAGTGGCCTGGACTATACAGCACGACGTGTATTGGGTTCATATATTACACAGTTTACATTTTAAAGCATGGACTTATTTTTTTCAGCAAACAGCAATTTTAGTATAATAGTGGAACATATAGAGGTGGATTTAAACGATGAACAAGTCAAGGAAAGTAAAACTCGATAAATCAAAAGGCAAACTTCTTATGCCTTCAGACAACTCTCCCATGGACGACGGTAAGCCCTCTCTGTTTTCAGTAAGACTTTCGGTGTTTGTGCAGCCAGTTTTTTAATCTCCGAATAGTTAATATAAATATTTTGAACTCATACATTCAACTGTATTAAAATACCACGGTAACGGGTAAGCACCATTTAATGATTAACCACTAAAGCCTATAGTATCATATAGGCTTACTTGTGTCAAAACTGTTTAGTTTCAAGTCACTAAATCGAGTTTACTTGCGGCTTACATCAGGGCTTGCGATAACAGTAACGTACACATATAAAGATTTAATGTGTATTGTAGGAACCATTGAAGAGTTAAGGTCCCAAAGGGCAGCCAGTGAATCCTCCTTTTCAATGCACCCGAAAAAGGTTCAATACGAAAATACGTACAGAATGGATCCGGCGGTAAGGCATTAATATTTATAAACGTTTTACCAGAACTAGATTTTAAACATTTTATAACAGCGTTCCTTGCTGTGTTAACCAAGTTACACAACTTACCACAGTGTGACAGTGTATAGCATTATATATAATGAATGCTTTGGCTGTTATTTGAGATATAGTCCAAACCTGGTGTGGGCATATTAAATATTAGCCGAGAAAGTACAAAGATGAGAAAGGTCATATAGTGTTTGAAGAGTTAACACACAAAGCATCTACTTCAAAATATCGCTAATTTTAAATCCCTAAACACATTTTTTAATATATTGATTAATCCTATTGTTACCATAATATTCGTCCGCGCACTTGAACGGTTCAATCAGTCGCCCACAACCCGAGTGACCTCAGATATGCCATGCCCTTTACAAACAAAACTTTGTATATAACTTTATCACTTGGTACTTAACGTTGGCCTATACGAAAACGAAGCCCAACACTCCTGTGGGATCTGTAAACTAAGAAGTTGGATAGGATACTCGTGTTTAATCTTTGGGTGGAAAATTTCACAGAGTTTGGCTTTAAAGCAAAGAAATTTAATTACCACGCGTGCACACAGATTAAAACCCAGGAGGCGTTATCATACAGCAGGCAACTGTTAGATTAGCTTGCGTCCACCATTGGGATATCGCAGCCATTGCACTATATCTATAGTACGTGGCCGGTCCTGAGTCGTTGTTGCTGATTTAGTATATAACCAATTAAACAACTCGATTTTAAAAATGTTCGTTAATTACCTTTGCCCAATGACACAACGCACATTATTGTCGGCTAATTTCGATCCCCAACCTTACGGTAAATGCACTCTTATTGGACACCTTACGGAAGATGTATCTTATGTGAGCGCACTATTTCCAGGATCGATTTAAATCGTACGAAATCGAAGGTACTGCGATGGATATATTGAAAGACCATCTCGGAGAGAAGCCGTACGACCCAGAGCTTTGCCGTACCGAATCAAAAGTGATGGCGGGAAAGATATCAGAAGCTCTCAAAGCAAAGGGCTATAAGAGATACAAACATGTTGTAGTGGTTAGCATCGGAAGCTTAAAAGAGCGGCCCGGGGTATACCTCGGTAGTCGGTGTCTGTGGAACGACAAAACAGACTCGTTTGCGACGATTAGATACCAGAACACTTCACTATACGCGATAGCCATGATCTACGGATTGTATTATGAATAGTTGCTACATTTTATTGTGTTTCATATCCTGTGAGCCATACGGTATTCTTATTGTTTCTCCTTTTGAATTATGTGATTTTCGTATGTTATATAATAGTGTTACGTGTTTTTAACTATAAAAAGAAGCACGCGATTTTGAAGGGTATAATTTTTTGTATCAAAAAGTCTTATGGAGGCAAATACGAATTTTAGATTACTTATTCCTACATATGCAAATGCATATTCACTTGCATTTAGTGTACGTGGTCTAACCTGTCTTGTGGTTTGAAAATTTAGGGAGATGAAGCAAGGATATATAATTATGTATTATGCTTTTGAATGGAAAAAGAGATGAAGAGCTAGCACACGGGCAATCGTCAGGTTACCTCACACCTACCTCAACACCTTTTAGTCCGGCCGGTTAATCTAGCGGTTAAGTGCGGGAACTTTCAATCGAAAGGTTGCAGGTGCGAAACTGGTCGCTAGCTAGTCGGTTGTGTCCTTGGGCAAGGCGCTTTACGGACATTGCCTGGACCAAGCGGATTAATGGGTTCTACCAAATTGAAGGAACGTGTCTATCATATACAACACACTGCAATAGCTCCGCGGTAACCCGACGATGGGCGCGAGGTGATCTGACGATTGCCCGTGTGATAACCCCCTTGGTTTTCCCATTCACGGGGATAAACATGATTATCCTATCCGATCCTATCCTTTGTGCTAGAAGTATAAAAAAGTATAAGGTATTCATGTATTTTTTTATCGGCGACAATGTGAAAAAGTACTGAATTTTTTTTATATACCGTCGCGTTAACTGTTTCACTACAAGGTCGTGAGTTTCTACAGTTATTGCAGTGTATTATAGATTTCTATCGTCTTACTTTAGCTTATTAATCCACTCAACTATGTTTGTACAACGTCCGTAAAGTGTTTTGCTTAAGCAGGCTACACAACCCGATAAAGGCAGCTGGTGGTATCGTTTCAACAACCTTTAGACTGAAGCGCTCTAAAGTCTAACTTGTCTATGGTCCGGCATAATCCTTTATTTAAAAGATATGCTGACTTTATAAAAGAAACATCTTCAACAAACCGGTTTTCAATATTTTCACACCAAGTATAGCGCTAGCATAGAAATGCTATATAGAAATAATAAAACGCAACGAAGCGAATCTTCCATACTATCCGACAAAACATTCCAGAAGTAAATAAATAAACGACGGTTAATTACATCTTCCGGTGAGATATTTCATAATCGTTGTGCAATAGTAAAATTGCCAGTCTGAAGTCTTAAAACGTGAGTTTTCTGGTGGATCTTTTCAATGATAGGTTAGCTGTATCGTATACTCAGAGTCAATTATAGTTTTGTGAAGTTTATGTCACATTTATTTCGAGCTGGTAGGTACCCTGTTAGTGTTAGCTGTTACCTTGCAGATCTTAGCAATGAAAAGTATGAGAGATTTAGATAAAAAGAGTTGGTGCCAAAAAACAGCAATCAAATACTTTGGCGTTTGGGATAATGGTTTGGCCCGTTGGCTTATATGCACCTGACAATTCTTTATGAATGATTATAGTGGAGACATAGAAAATTTACATTACTTATTATACTTAATAGTCTGTGTAAATATTATAGTATTTTTTATGTATTTTATTTGTTGACACAAATTGATGACTAAATACCAGTGTGGGCACACTTAAAATCTAACCCTAACTCTGGCACACTGCTATACACTGCCCACACTGCCTACACACTGCCCACACTGCCTACACACTGCCCACACTGAGTATTTATAGGAACTGGATAAAATATTATGCTGAACAATTCTTTTCCTTAATGTTAGCCAGTTTAAAAAAAATTATCGTTACTTGTCTATAAAAATGATATCTGACGATATTTTGACGAAAGCTGGACTTCATTTCGATGAAGTTAACAAATTAAGAGTTTTGGACCCCGAATCATCCCAGCAAACCAGTGAGCTAAAGGACGAGTGCCATGAGTTCGTCTCCAAGATCGACCAGTTTCAAAAACTCGTTGGAAGTTTCATAACGATGACCGATGAGATTGCAAAGGAGGTGGAAAACGAAAAAATGAAAGCAATAGGATCCCGAAATATGCTCAAATCCATCGCAAAACAGCGCGAGTCTCAGCAGCAACAGTTAAAAGCGTTAATTGCCGAGAAGAAAACCCAACTGGAACGGCTCAACGTCCAACACCAGTCTTTGAGGAAGCAGGAAGCGGAACAGCGCGAGTTTATCGACCAGTTTTCCGCAGCATAACCTTTAATTTTAAATCTCTTAAAAGCAAAGCATATTATTATTTATAGTTTGCAGATTTTCACCATGAAAATGTGTAACATATTGATTAGTCATGATGTACTACTGTGAAATTTTCAATTTTATTGGTTTATTTGCTTGGTATTTTTAATTCTTTGTGTTACTATTGTTATCAAACAAAAATTAACCGGTTTTATGTGATAGATACTGCATACACTGAACTTACAAGTCAATGGTGTCTGAATTTAGTATTTTATTATGTGGTAACTGGTAATTATATAATCAATGGTTTCTATTATTGCCAGAGGTATAATTCAGACTAATTGCATCAGTAAGAATTTATGTGTGTTCTGTACCATATCAGTCTAGTTTGCCATATGAGCAGTGTATTGCCATGTGCTTCACTCTGCTTTTTATATAGAGTAGAAGTATATACTGGTATATCTAAAGTAGACATTATGTTTGGTGCTTAAGTTCATTTACCATGATGTATTTTGTATAATTTTGTAGATTTGGCTAAGTGTGCCATGATAAGATCTTTGTTTTGTTAATGTACAAAAATGCCAGAGCATGCAAATGCCTCTGCAGTGGCATTGCCCAACTCAGATGGACACTCAGATACTTCAACAGATGTTCAGTTTGAATGTACCAAAGGCTCTTGCCCAAATTCGAGCATATTGGACTATGCATATGAAAATGAACTTGAGAGAACTGAGAATCAGTACAATGCCCCAAAAATTATGCCATTGTATCGGCGGTCGAACTCTGTATCAATGCCCATTTCTTTAAATTCAAATGAAATTGCTCCACGCTCGTTAAATCAAAATAACTGTAAAACATATGGTTCACTGGATCACAATCAATTTGTATCAAATCTTGTCCTACCATGTAATGTGGATGATATCTTAGCTGACGATTCTTGCCCCATTTTGACAGAAGATGAAAAAGTAAGTTTCATTCAATTTAATATTTACATTTTGACATGTGCCATCCCAGGTATATTTATTGACCTGTTTTTGTGCTATTTTTTTCATTTTTGCTATTTTTTCGTCCAGCTAGCCAATGTTTGTGTAAACAAGTGACCCAGAACAAGACGTATATTTAACATAAGCTTAACAGTATTATCGGTTAAATACATAAAGAAGAACCTCTATGATGTACAACAACTTGTATTTGCCTAATAACCCATCAACATAATTGTTTTAGCCCACAGAGGATATTGAAGAAAAATTGCATTGTGGATTCACTAAGCGTCAGTTGAAAGTATTCATCTCCCTGGTTTTGCTCTCGCTTAATGACATCATGGGTTACTCAGCCATATCGCCATTTTTCCCTGTTGTGGTACGTCATTGGTCATAACATAACCATTACCATGTATTGACCTTTAATTTTAATCCAAGATGTTTTAATAAGCAGCTTTTCTAGTTATTGTGTAGAATATATAATATACTGGCAATATTTTGGTTTAGATCATATAGTAATATTTAAAACAGTTTAGAATATATTGTAATTTAAAAAGATCAGACTTTTTGTGAATAAAATTTAAATTTATGACTAATCACAAAGTGATGATTAACTTGTTCCTAAACTAACAGCTCTCCATATACTAAACATGTTTCTGGTTAATATGGGACATTGATATCTCTATTTTATTCTCCATTTTCCTTAAAAATAAGATTAACCAGTAGAAAATATGCAGTACTTATTTCTTAATTTTTAGGCTGCAGAAAAGGGGTTGACTCCTTTTCAAGTGGGCATGATATTTTCTTCATATTCAATCGCTGGGATATTCTTCTCATTTATCATTGGGCTAGTGGTGAGTGTTTAATACCTTTAAGCTTAGTGCTGCCATTCAAGTGCTTAGGTGTTGTTGAACTATTTTTATTCCCCAAGGTTGCTTTGTTTCTTGTTTTAAATTTTAAAGTGGTCCAGAATGCAGGAAGTAATATAGTCTAAAATTGGTGAAATACAGCATGGCTGTTATGATAGATTACCAGAGGACAGACAAACTACCCACTTATAATATAAACCTTAATAAAGCCTAATTTAAATATTTATAATTTAAACTGATAATCAAATATAGTAAACAAAACAACAATGCAAATTTTTTGTCTGTAGTTAAACATACCAACATGTATATTGTATGTTGATTAACTTTTGTGCCAATGGCCGACTAAATAGTATGCTTATGATCTAAAATATTTTATAGTTGTACAAAATGCATCCAATTAAATTTTATTACTTAGCTTGTTCAGTTCTGATGCACTTTGGGTAAAGTCCATTCTTCATGTCACTTAATCTTATAATTTTTAATTGTACACATGTTTATTAATTTAATTGTACATAGCTCGTAAATTAATTTTATTAACTCAGAAAGTGATTAGTCTAAATTAAAATGTGGATAAATGTAATTGACCGAACACTATTCAGCTTTATCGGTAATTCTTTATATTGAGTGTACATACAATATGGTTAGTGTACTATATATCACAGGTCACTGCTACCATGCACATAATTTGTTACTTTCTCAAGGGTGCAAAATTCCATTATTATATTTTTATCTATTCCATTGATGTTCCAATACACTAAACTTAGTAATTTAGTTAAATTACACTAGGCTTACATCTTACCATTACATAGTTTAGTTAGTAGTTTATTCTTCTTTGCAGTTAGTTCGAGTTGGGGCCAAGTTCTGTGTGATAGCTGGAATGTTTTGGAATGCCGGCGCAATCATATGTTTTGGGTGAGTTTGGTGTATGCCCATATACAATAGTTGGAGTGGGTCCGCGTTAGTGATGGGATCAGGAATATAGGCCATAAAATGTTACTCATATGTGTTATGTCATTAGGTAGTATTGGAAAAATCTCTGCATTCCAATATTTTTTTAACTTTGAAAGCGATTTAAAACCTCTAAGGAGGTTTTAATAACTGCTTAAGTGTTGCTGTTAATAAATGATGATGATATATTAAACCCTGCAATTGGTAGACATTAAAATTTGGTCAACATTTTACTCTGGGCAAGATTTCATATTTGACCCTGGGCAAGATTTAACCTTATCCTTTCAGGTTCATTGGAAATGTGGGTCCAACCCCATTCCTAGCACTGTCTATCATCAGCCGGGCCTTAATGGGGGTCGGAAGCAGCACAGCATTCACTGCGATGTTCGCCATCGTGTTTCAAGAGTTTTCCGAGCGTTCCATCACAGTGCTAAGCTTATCGGAAGCTCTGGTTGGGGTTGGCGGAATGCTGGGTCCAGTGGTGGGGGGCACTTTGTACACAGTAAGTATTCGGACAAAATGCCAAAATGTTGACCTATTACAAGGTCATTAAATAAGGATTGAAAAAACAAAGTTATAATTAATAATTATACAGTTCCTTTTTTTGTTTTAAATTTTTAAAACCCTATAATGTTTAAAATAATAAAAATGTATTTTTTCCTGTTTTTACTAGATTTTGAAATACCATTCTTTAAATCACATTATTGCTAATACCAATAGTAAAATTAGGAATATCACAACTGATGCAGGTTTTCTATAAACCAATCGAGCCAACTTGCAGTTTGCACTAAAATTAACCATCTTTAATTAACTATGTATGTCTTAAATTATGGTTTGCGACATTATCCTATATTCCAGGCAGGAGGCTACATGCTCCCATTCATGGTGCTGGGTGGTATCCAGGTCACCCTGCTCATAGTATGCTGGTATACTCTTCCATATGTACCAGGTTCGTTTCTTTTAATTGTGGCATAACTAGCAGGTATAACTATTTGTAGCCTAGCCTGTTAACTTGAAGTTTTTAGTTTTTTTTCTATTTTTGGAGATTGGGTAAATAGTAATGGTTTGCTGGTTTCTCAGTATAGATTTCTCATTTTATGTCGAACTATTAAAAGATAGTGTTTAAATGTACTTTTTACCATGCCACTTAAAAATTATAAAAAAATATTTTGACATGGAGACAAAACTTCATCATAAAACAATAACCATGTTGCTGCATAGTAATATGTATCAATTAATTATATTAGATAGCAACTTTAGTGTAATTTATTTATTAGGTGCAATTTGCACTGCAATTTTGTTGTAATTGATACGACTGGCAACCTTAAAATTATGTTTGTGTAATGACTGATTTAATTTGACAGTAGTTTGTATTTAAAAAAAAACATGCCACCACCAATCAATATTTTTTCGATTTGTTTCAGTTGAACCTCAAATCTCGTCCACTTCCCCAATGTACCTACTTCGCCACTCGAGTGCGCTGTTGTCAAGCGCCGTTATCATTGTGGTTTTTTCAATCAACAGTTTTCTGATCGCTACTGTGTCCGAGTTTCTAAACAATGAGGTGGGAATAGAAATTGGTAAATTTTAACAAACAATTGGTTTTTCTTATAGCCCATTTGGATTGGATACTTGTAACTTGTAAGTATTCCCATGAATGGAAAAATGCAGGAGGCATGGTAACAAAATATCGGAAAAAATACCCACCGTGTGTTTTATTTACCAATATATCATATTGCACACAAAATGCATTTAAATGTATTAAAGGTTTTTTTGGTCACAATGTAACTGCATCTTGTTTTGTTTCCATAGTCAACCCTATTTATGTAAAAAAAACTCGATTTCTTCTTTAATCACCAATTTAGGTTCTTGTTACCTTGTTTGGAGTTGGAAACATTTGTTTTTTTGCTAGTGCAAATTCCTTATTACATTTAAAGGTTAGGAGTGCCAGTTGTTCAAACTGATCCCTAAAATTCCACATAAAACAAGGCGATACACTTTTGCAACTAACAAAACAGGTTATACCTCTGCTACACGGCTAATAATTGGTGTCACATTGGTACAAGTACTACCAGGCATTTGTGGCAGTGCCACAGTTAAAGATTAATCATTTATGCTTGGAACAAATGTGTGCGTTATTGACTATGCTGCCTAGGCAAAAAACTGTCATAAACATATAAAAAATATAAAAGTTTCTTTTTTTCATCAAAAATTGGACAAAATATTCACAAAGCAAATTAAGATTTTTTTCACTGAAAGTGTCCATGCAAAAATGTCTAATCCAACTTTTGACGTTTAATTTCTGAAAAGTAATATTGGATTCATATTATCAGAGGTTTGGATAGAAAATCTATATTATAGATCCTCGATTTTAATATAAGGCAGGTGTGCAGGACACCCCATAAAGCCAGGGTATACAATGTCATTTAGGGTTGTTTTTTAAAACTTTATTTTTTACTACTTAAAAAACAACTTCAACCAAGTTGAATCAGGAAAATAATATTACTTTCTTTTAGTTTGCAGAAATAATTTTAATTTTTAGTTATAATCTTTATCGCTACAAACTGAAAAACAAATCAACCTTTTTTAATTTTTAGTTTAAATTTTATATTTAATATTGCTGGTCCGGTCCTGTCACTTATTTTGTAGTACAATGAGCACTTAATCGGGAATTGACAGAATTAAAAAAAAATTCAGAATCATTTTCTATTTCTGTAATAGACATCCCTAATCTCAAATAGTATGACACAATGTAAATGACAAAAATTAGTTTTCAACCACAATCCAATGATATTTTTACACTCATATGAAATCATTATTTGCTCCAGCATCCCAACAAATTATCTTAATTTCCCATTTTTTAAGTCCCATATTGTAAAATTGTATAACATATAACAAGTTATCTCAAGCATGGTGTGTAATGTAATCTCCGAAAAGGCTGTTCATACCATTTCAGTAAATTAATGTTTTTCAAATTCTAAAACAGCAACACCGGCAGACTCAATCATATTGCTGTAGATATGTATTAGCTATAACCAAATTTAAATACATTTTATAAAAATTATTCAGTTATATATAAGTTTATTTTTACATAAAATTCCCTATTCTCCTAACTTAGGCAGACTGTAAGTTAGAAGCCCAGTAATTTAGTGGGTCATTTCTGTTGCTTAAAACGTGCCTGTGTGTGGATGTACATTATTGATTTAATGCTTCGAAGAGATTGCTTTACAAACATGCAATTAAGGTTGTTCAAATACAATCTGTTTTTATAATCTGTCATCAGCTGTAAATAACGGTGGTACACTATAATAAAGAACACCTAACCACCTACATTGAGTGGTTTTATATGCATTAAGTCACCTGTTTTTTATTATTATTTCTACTTTTTTTATCAAATTGCATGAAATATTTTTGGAATGCAAAATGAAAGCTTATTACATAAGTGGATGTTGCAATAAAACTAGAATTGATTCAAATCATCCCCTAAACTTGTTTGATTTTAAATATTTGGTTAGTTTATTCATTTTTATAAATAGCATATTATTAAATCACAACACAGGATCAGGGAAAGACAGCAAAACAATTTGTAAAACATTTTATGAAAAAAGGTCTAAATATTAAATATATATTGGCCCCCAAAAAGCAGAATACAATAAATTCAAACAATAAAAGGTCCTGATGAAAAAATGTGCTGTAAAGCGCAACCAGTATTGAGTACATTAGGTGTTATGTGTTAAACAACAGGAATTTACATAAGTATGATTAAAAGGTTACATGAGTAGGGATTATCCAAAGATTATAACACAAGGTTACTTCCCTAATATTTTGATTGTCTTTACATTCATCCTCAGTTTTTGTGAATAATTTTAAATATTTAGTTTGGAAAATTTTTAAAAACTAAATTAAAAAAGTGTAAAAGTTTCAGAATTTTTCTGTGTTATTATGTAATAGTTACTTTTTTAAATGATCTGTTGTCGGTTAACCACAATAAAAATCAAGAAGTGCTTATCCAATTGGTGTGTTTACCTAACAGAAAACGACCAATAACTCTTAAATGTAAACCATGTAACTTTCCTTATATTATTATTTGTTATTTCAGTTAACTATATTTTTAAACGGACATTACAATTGCTGATAAACGATGTAAAACCGTTTCAATTTATTTTATGATCACTAGTTAACCTTATAAGAATCCTGGTTTATGACAGACATAAAGTTCACATACATATTCGATTTAAAATCATATTGTGTGAGTGTGAACTTTAACCCAATTTAAATAGTCGGAAATTATTATACTCATCCTATTTCCTTACTTTGTTATCAACTCCATTTACCCACAGCTTGGTATGAATGCCATCATGATAAGTTTGGTATCGTTGGCTGGCAGTGTGTGTTACGCCGGTCTCTCTCCGTTATGGGGCTACATCGCTGACCGATGGTAAGCTGATTTCATTGTGTGGTATATTAATTACATTATTGAACTTTTCGTCCAACGTTATTAAATATTAATATTACTTAATGCTATTGAATCACTTTACACTGTGATTATTCGATAACTGTTGATGTCATAATTGCAAACAACATAAAGCATCTTAAAATGTTTACACAGCATCACTTACAGAATTCCAACTATGATTTGGTAATTTATAAATATATGGAAAATTGATTTCAGTGCTTCTAATTAGTAGTTTGCTCTTAAAAATCCGTAGAAATTCTTTACACTTATGTTTTTCGGTTTCTTAAAAAACTTTATTCTGTGCCTTTTGTATCTTGTTTACAGGGCTAAACATAGCAACCTGTTAAAACATTTTTTCTTTGTTCATTTCAATATAAGATCAAATTTATTTAATATAATAAAACACATCTATATGAACCTTATTTTATATGAACCCCAAGTTTCATTCATCTTTAATCTTTTAACTTATCCATTTTACCATAAATTTATTTAATGTAATCCAAAATAGTCATATAAACGTAATTAGTAACTAGCATATATACGCGATATTTCTTAAATGCAAGCGAAATAACTGGTTATTTAGACCTTCATTACTGGTCAATTTGCGCCCCCATACCACGAGTAACCTGATATTTTAGGAAGAACTCCTACCTAATGGAGGTGGGCTCTTTCGGCTTAGCAGTGGGCATGTCACTTGTGGGTCCTGCTACCATCTTCAGGCATTTGTTCGGCTGGACGCATCAGAGAGAGTGGTTGGTGTTCGTGAGTACGATGGTCAACGGTTTGTTTTTTGGGGCCACACTCATGCCAACCTTCAATGAGATGCTGATGGCTGCCAAGTATGTGGTTGTTGTGATGTAAAGGCTACCTTTTCTCCCTGTGTGTAGGGTGATGTTTCAACATTGTCCCATGTATTGTGTAAGTGTATGCTGCTAACATGTCATAAAAAACAACTACTGTGCTCTTAAGCACAACCGTCTGTTTGGATCCGGCCTAAATAATGTGTTTAACCAATTATTCTCCCTATCTCTCCCAATGTAAACTGACCATACAAAAAAGACTGTCACTCAAAATCCTGCTACAAGAAGCGTTAGGTTTTTACACAACTTAAATTTAAAAATGTGATCTGCGACCTAAACTCGAATCCCTCCAAATTTTCGAGCAAAACCTAATAAAATGCTTTATTATAAACCAAACTGTGGCCACAAAGTTTTATCAACGTTTCTACACCCAGAGAGCTGCAGATCCAGGAGAGTTTACTGGCGCAGTACGGTTTGGTGTCTGGACTGTGGAACATGTCCTTCTCGATCGGTGACATCATCGGACCCACGTTGGGTGGGGTTCTCGTTGAAATGTTTAGTTTCAGCGATGCCGCCGCTATGTTTGCGTTGGTTTCATTGACCATGGTGGGTATCAACCTTAGTTTTTCCTTGAAAAAGTGTTAACGTGTGTACTCTATCTTTTAGTCAAAAATGTGTTTTTTTAGAGTGTCCTTCAGTTTTGGACCATTTGGTGAACGGGAATTTTTCAAGTTACGTACATCCCATGATACCAAAGCAGCTATCAGTAAATACTTATAAGATTCATGGAGATTCATTCATACTAACGTGGAGATTCATTCAAACTAACAGCACCTTGACTTAAAGTTCGGCTGTTTAGCAAGACACTTAAGAGACGTTTCCAAAGCCTATTGGATTAACTTCTAGAACAAAAACAGTAGCAATGTCTCCAATATATTCAACTTACTGCAATAGCCCGCTCAACCCGATAATGGGCGTAGGCAATCTGTAGATTACCCTGTAATAACGCCACTTGCGTGCTTCAATCCAAATAAATAAAAAATACCAGCTTACCCCATTTCCGTTCCAGGCGTTATTGAAACTAGCTCAGCGATATTACCGCTACCGAACCCGCCATAAACGGCAGCATTTTGTTGACGATGACACGTCTGAAGATTCCAGAGACGAAAAAAAGCCATTACTGCAACCGAACCCAACCATACAGTAATCTCTATACATTTCCAATAAAAAATTACTGCCTAGTTTTATTCACCTCAAATACTGGGCACCTGTCCGCATCTGTGTAAAAGCTCCACAAATCAGCACCATGTTTTTTTAATCAACGTTTACCCTCATTAACGGTTAAAGTCCTGCAATGTATTTTTGGCAAATCGCTTAGAAGTCATCCCGTAATCGGTATGTTATTATGACACATATTTATATATTGCAAGTTTTACCTGTGATTAACAGTATACTATGCATTTAAGTCAATAACACATCGTTTAAAATAATTGATGAAGCACTGGAGATTATTCAATGTATTTCTTTTTTTTACTGATCTTAATCTGAATGAAACCTTTCTGTATTTTTTCATGCGTTCGTTATTTTTTTTAAGAGTTGATTCCAGATTTGAAATCTTTCAAGTTAACCTTAATCATCGTCACTTCTTTTTCTGTAATTATTTTCATAATGAGGCCATGTTTCTCGGTTCTTTTAACATTAATCAAAATATCGATTAGCCATTTCTCAGCCATTGTTTCCGTTGCTGAGGTTATTGCATTGAATCCCTCGTGCTTTCTCGTGGAAAGTGATTGCGCTGTACACAGTGAAAATGGCGTGAAACCATAGGTGCAGAACTTCTTTGATTTTTACAGTAACCGACGTTTTTTCTATAAGTTATAAACATCAAATTATGAGCAATTGCATTGCATTTGGGTTAACATGTCCCTTTCCCGCGGTACTTTTTTGCAACCATGTCGCTTTTGAACTTTTTCATTGTCGAAGTTTCAATCAGTATTCTTTTCGTGCGGCTACTGCAATTTCAATTT
Source organism: Ciona savignyi (assembly GCA_000149265.1). Lineage (NCBI taxonomy): Eukaryota > Metazoa > Chordata > Ascidiacea > Phlebobranchia > Cionidae > Ciona > Ciona savignyi. The sequence continues at coordinate 2,181,563 of CH002827.1, read as the reverse complement.
TGAAAAACATAGTTTTCCTTTTGATTTAATTTTAACAGACGGCTTGACAACAATACACTGTGCTGTGTAGTGCAATTATATCATTTCAGCTTTACAGCACTCATTAAAACATTGTATTTTCAATCATATCAGATTACGGTCGATATTGCCTGTTATGAGAAGTTAAAATCAAAACTGCAAAATATTGGTTTCGTAGCGGGGGTTTAGTTCGCTGGCATGTAGCTTACGATATTTAAGAACAAAGGAATGTAACAACTCCTTAAAAAACACCAGACTGCCTTTAATATTTGGGCCATTGGTCCGATCCCAGTCCCCACTACATAGGCAGCAATATAGAGGCGCCTACATATATTAGGATAGCATTTCTGTAAGAATAGGGATACGTATCTATTGGGGGGAATACGTAAAATGTATTTATTTTGGGGTTAAAATTAAAGTTCTGTATGGCTATAAATTTAATCATGTTAATACAATAAAGAAACTACACTTCTTTATTCATGATGATTAAATACAAAACACTACAATACTTAGAAATAAGGCCTTCAACAAGAGTTGTCGGCGTGAGACTAAAACCGTTAAGGTTTTTATCCATACTGAAGCGCGCAGATTCACGTTTTCGGTGCCTACCCACACAGTACCCTATTGTTTTAATTTTCCATGGCATCAGGCTGTTTCTATCCTGGCAAATGAAGAGCGCAAATATTTCCTTATTGAAATTTAAGTAACAAACAATATAAAACCATACCGTTCTGCTGTGTGAGATTTACCTAGTTATGTACTAAATCTTATTCTAACTCGGAACTTGTGAAGATATTTTTACAGATTTAAATGAAACGCCAGAAACGTTCAAGAAATATTACAACACAAGGCAACTAAATTTAGCAAGACAACGCAATTTAGCAAGGGAGGTTGAAAATAGAGTACAACTGGTCGTTTAATGTTTTTAGTCTGTCGGTACATTACAGGTGATATTACGTAGCTCACGTGATGATGGTTAGATTGCGGCGAAAGTACAAGTTGATTCGATTTCTGTATTTGAATCATTACCTCTCTTTTTGTTACTTTCTCTATTGTAAAGTAAAAGCGAAAAAGTAAGTTAGTCGTCAATACTCAACACTCCCAAACTTAATAATAATTGAGTTATGTTTACCGCGTAAAATACAGGGATCACGCAAAGTGATGACGTATGGACGTAGCTTTTATTTAGTGTCGGGTGTTGTTCAGAAGTGAAAACATCATCATAGCGACTTATACACTTTATTACCTTCTAGCTTGTGTAGAGCATCAAGTGGTAGCTAATTAAATGTTTGAGAAAAAGTTGTCTCTACTGTTTTGTTTGGTTCTTAGTGTACTCAATACCATTTTTCTGCTGAAGCTTTCACGTGATAGGTATGTATTTATATATAGGCGCTGTAATTTTGTCGGTTATTTAAACTATAGTGTCGGAGTTAGCTCGTGCCCACAGTTGGTTTACCGGAGGTATTGCAGTGTATAGTATGCAATAAGGATATGAAATTATGTCTTTGCCCTTAAGCACTAGTCTCAATCGGCGGCCTAGTGTTTGTTTCAGGCTAAGTACGATTGTGGGAATTCAGTAACAGAAATACGTGCGTATCTATGGTACAATGCAAAAGCATAAAACAAACTGATTATGTTTACTAGTGTAAAGTTGGTAGCAGAAAACTGACGACAAACACTACAGTCGTTAAAACACGACGCTTATTAAACTAATTAATTTAATACTAGTACATTTTCTTTTCTAATTTTATATTTTTTGACTTGTTTCACAAAACAAAGTACAGTCAAAGTAATGTGGTTACATAGGTCAGCTGTGGAGTAAACAGCAAGATTTACCAAAACCGTCAAAGAATTACCCGGTATAATTATTTCAGTTCTACGTAAACCTGTGAGCTGCGTATAAGGCTTATTTCCTTGCACTGAACAAAAAAGTTTAGTTTCCAATCACAACAATAATTTTAAACTGCTCCTTGCGGTATCGATGCTTTTCATTGTTCTTTTTTCTTTTTTATATCAATGGGACAATATTTGAATCTCTTGTGTGAAGTATTCGGCCATACAACCGCCTATATTTTTATTGTTCTTTTCCTGCAAATTAATGCTGAATAGAATAGGATATTTATGTTTACCCGTGAATGGAAAAACCAAGGGGAAATCGTCAGATTACCTCGCCGCACCCACCATCGGCTTACCGGAGCTATTGCAGTGTGTTGTATATGATAGACACGTTCCATCAATTTGCTAAAACCCACTAACCCGATGAGTTCAGGCAATGTCCATAGAGTTGCCCAAGGACACAACCGACGAACTAGCTACAAGTTTCGTACCTAAAACCTTTCGATTGAAAGGCGACGCACTAAACCGCAGGACTAACCGGCCGGAAGCTGGTGGTTGGTGTCGGTGTCTTTCCTCTCCCTTGTCGGTCTCTTTCCATCTCGACAAACTTAGAATAGGATAGGATAGGATATTCATGTTTATCCCCGTAAATGGGAAAACCAAGGGGGTTATCACACGGGCAATCGTCAGATCACCTCGCGCCCATCGACGGGTTACCGGAGCTATTGCAGTGTGTTGTATATGATAGACACGTTCCTTCAATTTGGTAGAACCCATTAATCCGCTGGGTTCAGGCAATGTCCGTAAAGTGCCTTGCCCAAGGACACAACCGAATTAAATAGGTGGTGGTTAAAAAATATTAGTTTTTTAACGACTAATCATTCGTCCACGCGATCTCTCTGGTATCGACTTATTAATTTTACCTCGATTTAAGCAAAACTATTTGTTTCAGGAAGGTATTGGCCATTGCCAAGGAAACGTCCCATTGTCCCCTGGTCAAAGGTAGGGGAAGCACGGACATAGCACTAATCGCCGAGCCGACGTTAAGGTCGAACCTCACGAAAAGCTGCCCAATATATCAAGGTATTATGAATAACTTTATTTTGGGGGGCATAAATGGATATTTAACTTTTATTTGGGGGGGGGGGGATAAATGAGCGTTGTGGAAAACGTTGTGGAAAACGAAATCGACATGAGATCTCCTTCTTACCGCCGGCTTATACTGGAGTTATTGCAATTCGGTTTGATACATATGGGCACATTTTTTATTATTCCATTACAATTTCTATCAATTTATAAAAATTGCTGCAACATCCGCCAAGTGGCTTGTCTAAGGACCATGCCGAGAAACAGTTGGCTGATTTCGATCCAACTTCCACTTGGGTGACGGTCAGATGGGCTACTAATTAACTAACCAGCCCAAATCGTATGTCTTTGAATGAAGGCCATCGGTTTAGAAGATGGTGTTTGGGTATGTCGTAGTGTGCTGGTATTTGTGTTTTTTTAACGTATTCCAAAACTTCTTCGCAACAGACCAGAATTGTCGAGTTTACATTTTCGTTAAATCCGCTTGTGAGTATCGCTTCAAGCGCGATATTATTCGCCGCACGTGGGGGCGAGTGAGCTACATTGATGGTTGCGAATTCCAGACATTTTTCATACTTGGCAAGGCATCCAACAAAACGCTGAAGTCGGTGCAAAAGGAAATAAACAACAACTCTGACATTCTGCAATTTGATGGACCAGATATTTACAGGTTGGCATACAATCTTTTTTCTCGCCGACAAGAAGTCACTTAACATTGGTTTCTGTGGAAACTATTTCCGATCCGAATTATCAAAACATAGGTATCAATACTATACAAAATCTTAAGTAACTAACGGCAGGTACAAGAAAATCTGGTGATTTTCTGCGTTTTGTCACCTCGGGAGTACATAAGAGTACCCTGCTGTCATATCTTTATTGCAAGGCGACCACTTTATGTCCTATATGAATATTATAGAAGTAATTTTATATATTAGGAAAAGGTGTTTTGAACCGAATATTTGATCTTTATTTACCTTCAGAAATATCACGACGAAAACCCTTACTGGAATGAAATGGGCCGTCGCAAATCTTCGCAAGGATGACATCTATGTCACAGCCGATGACGACATGATTATTGACGTCTTAAAATTCAGAGAAGCGATTCGAAGTTTCCACATCATGAAAGCGGACAAACAGTGGCCAGAGTTCCCCATAATATGCGGCCTTAGTGTAATGGAAGGGTACGCGCCGCACCGATCGAACACTAAATGGTCTATCTCCAAAGAGGAGTATAAGTGGACCTCGTACCCGAAATTTTGTTTAGGTGGAATGTACGCTACCAATGTAGAAGTAGTTTCCCAGCTTGTTGAAGTTGCGGATGTTAGCAAAATGATACACTTGGACGACGTATGGATAACAGGTATATTGCGGTGGAAACTGGGAATGCCTGATTCAATGTTGGTGGGAACTAAGATCCCACTTTCGCAACATATGATCGGCTTCAAGGATAAAACAACACAGCAAGCCAACGAATTTGCGATGCTTAAATGGAATACGTACTCAGACGCTTTAACTGATAAAGTTACGTGCCTTTCAACTTGATTCTGCTATGTAATAATGTATGCGCACTACGGTGGCCCATAAGAAATTTTTAATCAGTCAACAAAACTTTTTTAAATCGACAAAAAGTATAAAAATATTTCACGATCGTTTATTTGCGAATCGGCAAAATCATTTTTACGGATTAAAAAATATTGTTGTTGGTTACGAAATGGTTTGGTTGGCTGAATGAAATGTTTCTAGTTTGAACGAAAGTTTCCCCCAACACTGACCACTGTAAATAGGAAAGCTAGTCATGGTTATTTTGGCAATCCGGTTTATTCATGGGAAGCGGGAAGAAACCTGAGCCAAGAGTTGATGATACGAATACCAATACTACCAGTCGGTTTTATTCTTATCGTACGCCGTCCTGAATCGTTTACAGTATATAGTCCCAGCATAAACAGTAGCAATATATATTAATACAATGCACTGCAACGCACTATCAAATTTCAAGTTGTACCCGCTGTTGGCGTGAACACGAAATATTGCCACAATTTCTCATGTAAAACACATTGTGTTTTTTTATATACGGATATAAACATTAATATATCTGAATCTATACACAGAAAGCATGTTGTAGAGATTATTGTATAAGGTGTGACATTTCCGTATATTTTATTTAATAAAATAGTTTAATTGTTAGATGTAGTTGGTTATGTTTCTAAAGTCAGAGTCATTATAACAAATGTGAGTTTGTTAAACTGTATTAAATCTGAGGTAATGATACTGCAACGCCGTATGGTCGACTGTTGCGACCTAATCATGAACAGTAAGCCATTTAAACCAAACCTGAAGTGACAACTCGGCATGTATAAATTGGTAAGATAACAAAATAACTACCTTACTTTACAAACGAATTGGGCAACCCATTATAGAATAGTAGTGCAATTGCATGAGTATTTCTCCCGGACGTATTTGTGTAACAAATGTTGAAGGTTTAAAAAAATGCCGTGGACGTTTTTATTTTAACCATTTGCGGGACAACAAAAATACGTAACGTGGCGTATGAAAATACGACAAGAGGACAGAAAAAAATGATTTATCTAACTAATTTTTTGTCAAGAACTTCGAGCATTATGGCTAATCAGTTAAAACCTCAGGGGTATTCGATACTATTATTCCATTTTATGCATCGGCGTGTTTCCTAAAATGTGGGTAAATGGGTATTCCCTTAAACCCCCGAGAAAAACATATGGCGAAAAAATTAAACAAATCCTTTTGTATCCGCCCGCGAATGTTTAAATTGTAGAACTGTACAGAAGAACACGAAACACTGGCTCAAATCGTATAGCATGTTCTTACAGACCATTCATAGACCAGGTGGTTTCCCATCGTCATTTAAAATAAACACACTCATTTACATATCACGACTTTTATTGTTTCACGCATCATTTCCGGTACCGCTTAGAATCATTTTCATTGGTTGAACGCAATTTATAGCTCCCAGATACGGTTATGTGGTCGAGTGGTTAAAAATCTCAACTATAGGCCTATAGGCCCACGATAAATTGCAATAGGTCCGTAAAACGACGGGATAAGAATCTGACGATTGCCCCTTTAGTATGGTCCCTTGCATTTAACCCTTTGCTAGCAAAAACAAAACAAAATATATCCTATCCCTTCTAATTTTTTCACATGGCAGATTCGCATGTACAACACGCAGCAATAATTCGTGAGCTTACGATTTCACGTTTTATAACGTCCATGAGTTCCCAAGATTATTATCCTAGCCTTTTGTGATCGTATCCAATGCGTCTCTTGATTACAACATAACTATAGTTTCTTTTTAAATAAGAGTATCACAATTATTGCACAAATATTACTATTTTTTAATTTATTTTTATATATCGTAGTAGATGCCATTTTTACCAAACTGAAATTTCGTTGAATTTTGTCAACTATTTCGTGTCGAAAAAGGCGCTGTCTGCTCTGTCTCTGTCTAGTGTCTGCTTAAATGGGGCCCGGCTTACATGTTTTTCTTTCACTGAACAGTGAGGCTATGTGTTGTACAGACAAACCTAAAAGGAAGAAAAAAGGAACACTGCAAGATAGAATGTTGGTGGTTTTAGTTAGTGTTAGGATTGGTGCTATATGGTTAAAATCTAGTCTAGCGGTTAGATTTTGTTTTCACAGTTCAGTATGTTTTCCTCGACTAATCTTTTTCTTCCAGGTAAAGTATTTTATACCCTGTGTTGTGCGCCTTTGTCAGATATTGTCATAGTGAGAATTTTCTTTTGCACAGTGCAGGGACGTGTATATATGATTCTTTACTTTACCACATTAAACTTTTAGCCTTTATCAGGGCAACACTAAATGGGAAAGCGGGAAGGAGGGAAACTGCTTTCTGAAACTGTTTAAACTAGTTTTAACCCTGCCGTAAACACTAATCCCAACCCCAGAAATAACCTTAACTCCAACCCAATATTTAAAACTAACTCTAATGCCATAATCTTTATTTTAGTCTGCAGTTAACCTCCTTCTTGCTTTCCCTTCTTTTATCATTTTATTCCTTGCTTTTCTAGACCATGTTTGCATCTTGATCTTGACCTATTCAATTCAGTTCATGTACAGTTTATTGTTGAACCTTGAAAAGTAGGCTTATCGAAAAAATGCAGGAAAACAAAATCTTACTTTTTTAACATAAAGGTCAAGAAGGCGCCAATTAAACCATAAAGTAAACAGTACTTTATTATTAGTTTCATATACACATACTAATTTGGTTCATTTCTTTAGCTGTCTTTTTGTCAGTTTTATTCCCACATTATGACTGCTCCCATAGCGCATTTAGATGATGAGTGGGAGAACTTTGCAAGTTTTTCTCCCCACCATAATGTGGTGTCCATGGATTTAAATCAGGAAAAAGTGGACGACGTCGAAAACCAAAACTTGAGTTACGGAAACCAGGAAAACACAAACAATCTTGACAACTTAATGCCGGAACCGGAATTCTTAAGTTATGGGAGCATGGAAGATCTTGTTCAGACCTTTGACGAAAAGTTGGCTACTTGTTTTCAAATCAATTCTGCGAGAAACAGTGTTTGCGATGGTCCAGTTAAGCCTTTCCTATCTGAGTCAATCACCAACGACCACATTTGGAAGCGGTTATCGGATAATTATGGTTTAGTTCAACCTCTAAACTGGGAAACTTCAAATGTTAGGAAACTTCACATCCCAGCACTTCAGTTGCCAGTGGTGAAAGAATTCAATCCGTTTGCCGAGTGTAAGACAGATATGAATGATCCAGAGTTGGAAAGACAAATGGATTATCACCGCATGATCGAATACAACGTGTATACCGAGGAAACAAACTCGATTTACCAAGTTCCGAATGACAATACTGGCAGAATGATGCAGACTGCTGATGAAGTTATTGAGGAGCTGGAGGAGATAATGCACGATGCGGATGTCGCCAACGCGGTTGAGGATTATGAGCTTCAGCAAGAGACCGGAATCGTGTTTGATAAATCTTCATTGGATGATGATTTTGTTGAAAGTTTACAGCCTGCATCACGACCGTCCATCGAATCTCCTTCCAGTCAAGAGGAAGGTGACAGAGCGGCTGTTTTAAAGTTTCTTACTCTGTCAGAGCTTAATGACATCAATGCTGATTTAGAGGATCAAGTGAAATTGCTCTCCGCCGATCTTTTGCGTGAGTTAAGTCTCCGCGATGAGCTTAACTACGAAAACGAGGTGAAAAACTGTTTTATTTCACGAGTACTCGAGGTGCAATATAAACAGGAACAGTTTCGAAAATCATCCGTTGCACCTACGAAAAAGTTTGGCCGCTTACGCAAAAGTGCCACAACGGAATCGGTGTCTGCTGGCCGCTACTTAACCTCGGTCATCCCGTGCAACCGGGGTGATTCGGTCACGTTGGAGAATTTACAAGCCATGATAAAAATCCTAGATGCCATAAAATGCGACAGTGATGAAGTGCCCTCCTTGCTAACAGCATACATCTTAAAGGTCCTCTGCCCAGCACCTAATGGTTCCAGAACTTTAAAACTTTGAAGTCGGTATTTCCAGAATTACCTGGTTTAGATTTTGGACTAAGATTAAAGTCGCTGCAGTGTAGCTAACAATTCAGCATGTTTTACCAGCCATAGTTCACCATACCATAATCAAATTATTTGTTACACTAGGCTTTTGGTACCTTTAACGGTATAATTTATAAATAAGCATGATGCTTGTTGACACACATATATTGTTGTCAATATTCACATGGTGTTTTCCCTAATTAGCAATATTGTTTTTACACTGCTGATGACTTATTGTGCCACTCTTCACAGTTTTTGTTAGTTCATGCTGTGGCCAATTTCATTTTTTATTTGCTCATATTGTTTTCCTAGAAAAAAACAATACCCCTGTACAACAAAACCCACATAACAGTATACAGGTGTATCTTTAAAAAACTATTGCTGAACTTAATAGCCATTATAACATCTACTAGAGTGTATTTGTAAGTGGCGGATGTTTCCAAACTATTTCTGTAACAAGATCAATTTATTTTTAATTTTTTATGTGTGTTCAAAATGTTTGTATATATGATATTTTAGTTAATTTATATTGAAAAATATTCAAGTTTTCCTAATTAAATGCATCCACAACCTTAGCGAGTATTGATTGACACATGATTATCCTAATTTTACTTCTGATCCAGTGTTATAGATCCTCTCCCATCTGTAAAGTAAAAGTTACATTTAAATTCAGCAGTGACTTTAAACCTTTAAAAGATTGTGGTTCATTGTTTAAAATAGTTAGGCCTAATTTCTATTTATTTTAGCCTTGCATAAAACATCTAATTGTAGCTGCTTTTAATTGGAATGCAGTATTATGTCTGGTTTTAATGCACTGTTTTAATCTATCCCATTTTTAATTTGCAAAACAACCTCTTGCCGTCATCATTATCACATACTATCCCTTTCACTGTTAACTTTCTTTGCTTTTAGATTAAATTTGATTTTTTTATCCTTTTCTGTAAGCCAAATGTCTCATATTTTCCGATTTTTTGTTTTTAAAGGTACGCGAACCTTTTCTGTGATTTAACATTTTTTTGTAATTCTGTAAGAGTTTGAAATAAGTTGGTAATTGTTAAACATCACCGGCATAGGTTTAGATATATATTATGCTTTTTTATTGACAACTAAAAATTATATTTTTATGGCTGCGATTTTGGCGTTTTGGTAAATGATGCAGCCATCTTTTTAAGATGAAGCGTGGTTAACATATACTTTGATGAATCCTAAATCATAGATTTTCCTCAACCCAAAGCATTAATTTAATAAGCTTGTTAAATCGTAGCCCTGCAAAGTATGATCTTCACAACATTTATGCAATGAGAATTTAAATTAAAAAATAACCTTTTTTTAAATTTATTTGGATGACTTTTCCGTGATTGACTGCCTAGTTTTATGATTAACTGTGTTGTAACGATGTTTATTGTCATTTGCATGACTTAACTTTCTATTTATTGTCAAATGTATAGGAAGGTAGGGAGTAGCAACAAACATGTCTGGCAGTTCATGGGGAAAGAAGATGGATCCATCCAGTCCTGTAAGTAATCTGTGTGGTAAGCCAGTGTGGTACACGATGATAGATGTAAAGTTAAGGGTGATGGTGAGAAACTACACACT
>CH002827.1:2124755-2171348 GCA_000149265.1 Ciona savignyi | reverse complement strand
AAATTGCACTGCCAGCTCTCAATAGAAAAATAAATTCCACTTAAAATGAGTTGAACATGATATTTTAAAGAAATATTACAATTACACTACAATGGTACAACAATATCATGCTTATTTAACTAACATAATGCAATTTTGTTCCCAAGGGAAAATGACAAGTTCCCGCTTATGAGCAGAGTTATTAGTCATTTACCTTACAAAAGCTTTGTTTAAAACTTCCTTGTGATTTTGTTGCTGAGTAAGATCTTAAGCGTAGTTTATGCACAAGCTCGCGAGCCCATGATTCAGTGTTTGTTACCTCATAGTGAGAATGTGTGTATGTACGTTCATGAGCAAGTACAAGACAGGCAAATCAGCAAATTGTTGGATTGTGCCTGTGGACCCCATTAAACAATAGTTTTTTGAAATCATTGCTTTAATAAAAACAAAACTACCAATATCTTTACTGCATTTAAGACACTGCAATAAATGTTTAACCCTATATAATCAGTGGTCAGTACTAGGGCTGCAAAAAATTAACGGTTAACCACGGTTAACCGTTTTTATGGTTAACCGTCACGTCAAATTTTAACCGTTTAACCGTTTTTTTAACAACTCTTTTTTTGAACTCTTTATCTGTTCGTTGGTTGGTAAAACGCACGCTTTCATGACATGAAATACCTGACTGACAACAGTAAAAAATGTGGGATGGCAACATACAAAATATACCACTCAGGTTTTTTCACGCATTATGGTATTTTTTACAATGTGTCTACTGTAACAACCTATATAACACACACGTTCATTCATATTTTGAAACGTTACTTTACGGCCCACATTTAATTGGGCGTAATTGCGTTTTAATAATCTTCAAATATACATAACTCCATTCACACGTTTATTGTTTCATTATTAACGTAATATAAGCAACCATTCACACGTCGATTGTTTGATTGTCAACGTAATATACGCACCATTCACACGTCGATTGTTTGATTGTCAACGTAATATAAGCAACCATTCAGACGCTGATTGTTTGATTTTTAACTCAATATTACGCATTACAATCAAAGTTATACTATGTGTCTTAAGGTGACGTTTAAAAACTATAAAGTAACACATAAACAAGACCCGATAATGCCTGTAATCACGCGCGTTATTTCTTTGCTGCCCTTTACGGCTGCCTGAACTTTTTTTGGCAAAAACGGTGCCGATTTGATGGTAGTTTAAAGAAAATCGGTTAACGGTTAACCGATCATTTTTACATCAGTTAACCGTTTTTTAAATTAACTGTTAATTCGCAGCCCTAGTCAGTACATTATAATCTAATAATTGCTGGTGTTGTAACAGTCTTTGCATTCCCCCTCCCAGAGATAATAGTGAGTATCCCATCCTGGTATAGCCAAGTTGTGCTTCACCTATCCCATACACTGAGTTAATAGTTCACCTTGTATTCCCAAGCTCTACCACCTTCCATGATATTCAAATTGTCAATTGTTCCAACCACAGATGGATAGCAATATTGAGGACGAGGCCGCTTTGACCAAAAGCTCCTGTATCACCGAGATGTCCAGCAAAGATTATATCATGGAGCCTTCCATTTTCTCATGTCTTAAGCGGTAAGTGCTCATGGCAGTTCAACCAGGACAGGTGTTTGCTCTTTCCCTGTATGATTTCCCATCCTATCAAAGAAACCTATTTAATCCTACTACATGGTACTTTGCTGTTCAACTGTATCAATTCATTTGTAATTGATTTACTATTTCAAGTTGAGATTAAAATTTGCAAGATCTATTGATTGTGCAATTGAATTACATTCCAAGTTCGTTGAATTCCTTTGAGAGGATGTATTGATCGAAAAACCACTGACAGGGCTTTGTTTTAACAACCATAAATGTTGTTTGCTTTCATAAATTACTACTTGTTCATATTAAAAACATTGGACAGTTGCACTTATTCTTTAAGCCATTGGAATATTTTTCCCGTTTTATATGTAAATAATTCTCTAAGTTAAACTGTTGTAATTTGTCATGCTAGAAATTTTGATCTATGAGTAATGTAGTTTCAATTTTATTTTAAAAAGCATGCTGAAAACATATTCAGGATTCGTTAAGTTGCTATTTTTTACCCAACAGTACATGACTATTAATGCATATTGTTCAAATTTTTCGGAGACAAAACACCGAACCACTTCTCCTAACATGTTTCATTAAGTTGTTTTAAAAAAAATAACAAACTGCAGGGTGCAAACTGCTTCCTTACATTTAAAACTGAACTCCCGGCACCCAATATGTGAAACAAAATTCTCCCTGATTTAACAACACAAAAATTTAGATTTGTCAGGGGTGCAAAAGTACATCAGCTTCATAAAATATGTATGTTGGTAAAATCATTTCTTCGACTTATAGATTTGTTATGTAAGTAAATTGAAGCAGAAATTTAAGTTTTATATCCAGGGAGGCAAATGGCGCACTTGGAAACTCTAAATTTAGCCCTCACCATACAAACATGTATTATAACTAAGATAATGCACCTTTGCACCAGTGGTAAAAACACCAAGTTTACTACAAGGATACAATGACATATTTCTGACACACGTACATTTGTTATGATTCTGGTTACAAAACATACACTTTTACACTAACCAACTGTGTTGATTACAGTTTTATTAATTACACTGTTTTCAATCGAGACCAACGCTTGTAAAGACAGTTTGAATTTAAATTAATCTGTAAAAAAACAATATACTGTGGCAGCTGTGCATAATTAGAGTTTTGCAAGATAGCATTGTGTACTCAAGTTTATCCCCAAGGATTAAAAATCACAGAGGGGTAGTTAACAGATTTTCCCATGTCTATTGCTACAGTTTTAATTTAATTAGCCCATTGGATTTATACAATGTCTGCTATGTGTCTTACCAAAGCTACAAATGAGCTAACCGTTTTGTAAAATGGGTTAAATTATTCAAATACACCCATCCAGCTATTTTCAAGTTGGAGGAATGCCTGAAAAAGTTGTAGAGTTGCTGTCGGAGAATTACTCCGCTGTTGCTCAGACGATCAACCTTCTTGCTGAGTGGCTGATCATGTGTGGTGAGTACAACCTCATTGTGCATTTGAAATTGCGAATTTTTGTAAATCAATATTTTGGATTTTGTCCGATAGGATATGAATAGGGTAGGAACAGCTGTAGGTTTACATAAAAATTCATAACCGGAATAAATTGAAAAAATTAGTCTTGTAAAACTTGAACGGGCAATAACCTTTCTATTTGTTTTCAAATTGACATACATTTTTGGGTATTAAGATACAAATAATAAAATATGATTGAATTGAAGATACTTTTTGGCCTTGTCAACAGTATCTGAGTAGTAGAACACCAAGTCATTGCTCTTCATCTAGTTTGTTTATTGGTAAAATATATGGTTTTTATAGTAATATTTTGTAATAGTGATAATTTTAAAATAAAATCCAGGCTACTATTTTTAACCAAGATTGATAGAAAAATAGATCAAACACTTAGCAGCTCCAGCTGAAGTATAAAGTCGTTGTGGATTTTATGATTGTGTTTGACAAAATGTTTCTGCAGGTTTAGCCCCCACAGAAGTGCAAGACCTCGTGGAAGACCATCTGAAGGATTTGCTTCTGAAGCATTTTGATCCAAAGAAAGCTGACACAATATTTACTGATGAGGGAGAGGTGGGTCAGATTTTATTTTAAAAACAATGGAGGCCAAAATTGAAGTTATTCAACTGACGAATACGGGATAAAAAACAAATATGGGATAAAAAACTAAGCGTTCAATAGTTTTCTTGCAACAGAATCAGGCTATGCTGTTTGAAAATTCCGTATATATAACATTAATTATTTAAATTGGAAAATTAGTATGGTACCTTATTCGATTACATTACCTGATAAACGTCTTTATGAAATTATTCGAAGTATATTTTAAATTAATAGAATTCCATGCTAAATGTTGTCCCATATACTGGATTTACAGTTTTGGATGAATATTTTTTACACAACAACTTGTCATTATTTTTTTAACAATATATTGTACTAGTTTTCATCAACAAAATGTAATAATTTTTCCAAAAGAAACTGTAAATATTTTTCAATAACAAAATGTAATAATTTTTTCAATAACTCATCATTTTTTTTAAAAACTTGTTATAATTTTTTTCAACAACGAATTATCAATATTTCCGACAGACTCCATCTTGGCTTGAGAGCATGATAGCTCATCAGAAATGGAGGCAGCTCTTCTATAAACTTGCTGAAGAATACCCAGATTGCCTGATGCTAAACTTTACAATTAAAGTAAGCATTGAAGGGGGCTATTTAGTTGGCATTGTTGTATGGGTTGGGTGATTTAATGAATAAATTGTAATGTTAACATTATTTTGGAAATCACCCTCGTTTATATAATTTTTCTGTGTTGAACAAAGAAATCTTAAGCGCTCTGCAAGATGCAACTCACAGGACTTATAATACATATATTATGGATCTAGTACTCTACAGTTTAATGTTTTATGATAAAATTTACCTTAATAAAATATAAAGAACTAGTTTTGCAAAACTTTTTTCTTTCCTTGCAACAACTTTTGCTCTAGAAAACCTTTTTTTCGCCCGGATTATCTTTTAACTTTTCTCCCATAATTTTTTTAAAAGTTTTTTTCTTGCAGTTAATATCAGACGCTGGTTACCAAGCGGAGATAACGAATGTCTCGACAGCGTGCACGCAACTCGAAGTATTTTCACGAGTTCTTCGGACGTGCCTTGCAACAATCCTGGAAAGTGGGACTGAGGAGGCGCTGAAAAGAAACATTCCGGAATTTGCTGTGAGTTTTGTGATGTCATAATCTTGTCCCATGTAGATTCCACATATTAACATGCGAGCTTAAATCATCTTCAAACCTGTATTTTTTTATTAAAAGCTTACGAAGTGAAGTATTGCGATAAGTGTCACTACTGACTGTCAACTGCCATGTACCGACGTGGCTCTGTCAAGTTTGTCAATCGTGTTAAAATGGTAGCAAAATTTTTAAAAACATTATATTAGCGAAATTACTGGTACTATTTGCAAATGTAGAATAATTTTGATCTCCATGGGTAGAAAAATGAAGGTGGGGATATTCCACAGTTGGGTTAAGCATATCTGCAAGTTGTGTTGCCCATGCATAACACACAACTTACTTTCAGCCGATGGTTAGTCGTGCTGGCCATAATTTTTTAGCCAGAATGTGTATTTATTATCTAGACTACAGTCAGAACATATGAAAAGGTTTAAAATTAAAGATTAATTGTTTTTTTTGTTGTCATTAAATGTTCACCCTTACATCAGCACTTTACCAACAGCGAAAATCACGCTGCAATTATCGTAAATCCGTCTCCACAGAAAATGGTTTGCCACGCAGAGCACACCTATCTATACACCCAAGTGGTCATGGCCATACTTGCTCAGAACAAAAATGGGGGGACCGTCATACGAAGAATATCTCAAGAAATCGAGAAATACGCAAAGCAGAAGTGAGTGTTAGTGCTCTCTTGTTTGGTCGTTCTCACAGCTATTTTAAGTATAATTCCGGATTAAAATTTAGAACAAGACCAGCAATGCAATAAAATTCATTATTTTTAAATGTGAAAGTGTAATTAAAAATAGTCTTACTATATCTATGAATAGACGTGTCATTAATAACAAGTCACGTATGGTACTTTACTACTATTTTCAGTGCCATGGGCCTGCTAAAGTATTTTGACTTTTATATACCCAGTCCCATTGTGTCACTGTGGACCTTATCTTACTAATGTAATAAGGTCTTTCAACAATGACCAATGTTTATCCAAAACTGTTAGCACCATGTCTTACAAGTTTTCATCTATGAAGATACACTATAATCTATAAAATTGCATGTATTGGGAAATTTAATATTGATTAATCAATATTGGAAATTAGCCAGCTGCTTAATGCTTTTCATATAATAGTTTACATGAATTAGTTGGACGAATATTTCATTTTTTCCCAGGAACAAAAGAAATAATTGATTTTTTTACCATAATGCATTAGTATGTGGAGTAAACGGTAAATAATTATTTTTTTCTGTTTCTATATTGGGCATCATAGGATATGTTATTCTCCACCCTTCCTCACCCATTGATTAAAACTGTTCTTCAGCATAGTAGAAGGAATCTGAAGGCCATGATCAGTTGACTATGTTTTGCTTTTCTCCAGTTTTGTTGTCCTTAGTCAAATGAATAACACTTAAAACCGTTTTGATCCAGCAGATTTCACGTAAATCAATTAAAAACTAAGTTTTTAAACAAACACACTTAAACTGCTATTTTAAACATGGAAAACATGTAATAATTCTAAATTTTTTCATTCCACTTAATCCTAAAAACAAAGGCATAGTAGTGTTTCAATTACCTGTAAAACATTGTAATTTCAATATTTTTACTCTAAAAAAGCTTTTAAGTATATTTTGGGGGTTGAGGGTATTTTCAACCAAAAATATTTTCACTATAAACTTCCGCAGGGGTCATGACGTTACCCACATCACGTTAGCGCTGGACGGGGCCACCTCCCACCCACGAGCTCAGCAATGCATCATGTCCATGTTATCGAAATCCCAACTCAACCCCGGGGACGTGACGATATTGCACAAGCTCTACACATCAGACGACCCACCCCCAGTCAACTTGTTGAGGGTAAGGAATAAACAAAATAAAGTTAAAAAAATTATAATGCAAAAAATGTGTTTATTAATTTGTTAAATTGATCAATTGTTGATTTAATCAATTGTTGATTTGATCAATAGTTAAATTGTTGGTTTGATCTATTGTTGATTTGATCAATTTGATTTGATCAATTGTTGAATTAGGCATTTGATCGATTGGTGATTTGATAAATTGTTGAATTTATTCAGTTGCTGATCAATTTTTGATTTAAACAATTGTTGATTTAATTTTTGGCCTAAAACAGTTATTGATGCTAAAGTTAAACTAATTCATGGTTGACATCTCATTCAACTTTCCAGCTTCCATTGTTCCTTGAGTTGTTCGTTGACAGTTTGTTCACGAGCAAAGGCACGAAGATCAATCCAGACCACAAACACAAATACATCTTCCTCCTTGCATACGCAGCCAGTGTCACGGAGCAACGGTATCGGGTATGATGGATTTCGTTTCATTTTTCAATTTAATTTAGAAAGTTTTTCATTTTTTAATTTGATTTGGTTTGGAAAGTTTTTTATTTTTTAATTTGATTTGGAAAGTTTTTCATTTTTTAATTTGATTTGGAAAGTTTTTCATTTTTTAATTTGATTTGGAAAGTTTTTCATTTTTTAATTTGATTTGGAAAGTTTTAAACTTTTTTGTCCTTCCAGATTGTAGGTTTATATTGGTTTGATTAATGTTTTGATCGGTATAATGTTAAATGGTCATGCTTACTATCGGTGGGTTATTAGATTACTTTGTATCGACTGTCGGTTTACCGGAGCTACTGCAGTGTGTTGTAGATGTTGCTGTTTTTTGTTTAAACCATTGGTTTGCAACCCCTACTCTGTTAACAACCCCTGCAAAATAAAAAGTTTAATTTTTTTAATGAAATAAGACCCAGAGATTTAAAATAAGACCCAAAGATAGAAAAAAACTGAAATAAGACCCAAAGAGTTGCAAATTAACCAAAATAGGTTGAAGTATATAACAAAGAAACCACGCTCACCCACCACTACCCCCAGGGTGACCGACGAAACATCAACTGCGATGAACTCCAGCAAACCTCGCAAGCCATCGACAAAGTGCACCACCTAGTGTGTGGCGGGAAGGGCCAGCTTGAACTGATGTCGGAGATTGGGACGTTGTATCACTGCATAAGGTTCGTTCCATTTGGAAGTCGTAACAAAAAAGGAATTTTTAATTTGCGAAATTTACGAGAATAACTACAGTCAAACATTAGACGTCGGAATTAAAATATTCTTTAAAAAAATTACTTTTTTTAAAAATGTATAATGTACAGTAAAAAGGGGGTAACAATTGATTTTTGACCCCAGGTACCCAGTTGTAGCGACGGGGGTGTTGAAGTGGGTCGAGCAAATTGTGTCGGACTCCACATACTTTGAGAAGCAGATGGATCACACACCTCTGCATCTCCTGCTGTTGGACGAGGTGATGATGCTTGTAGCTGAGGCCAACATGCTGTAGTCACGGCCCACGGGGGTTATGTGGTCTCAACACACTGCACTAGCTCCGGTAACCCGACGGTGGGCGTGAGGTGATCTGACGATTGCCCATGTGTTAACCCCATTGGTTTTCCCATTCATGGGGATAAACATGAATATCCTAATATCCAGGCAATGTCAGAAAAGTGCCTTGCCCAAGGACACAACCAACGAGATAACGACCAGTTTCGCACCTGCAACCTTTAGATTAAAAAATCACACACTAAACCGCCATACTAACCGGTCGGACGAGCATATGTTACTTCCGCTGAGTAAACCCCCCAAACCTATTTACTTAAACCACACAAAAATGCACACCAAGCCCAACACAATAAGATGTCATGTTTACCAAACACATCATATAATGTTGAATTGTATCCTTATGATGTATTGCATAGTAACGGCTGTATTTAAAAACGCGTTTAACCCTGTCCTTAACCAATATGCATTTACTTAGCTCCGAACACCTATTCACCCTCCCCTCCTCACAGATTGTGTCGTGCCACGTCCTGCTCCACCAGGAAGTGTTGAAACTTCTGATCAACTTGTTTGAACTTGCTTTCTCCGACCTCGACACTCTGGTTCAGTTGGAACTAAAGAAAACCGTCTTGGACCGGATGGTGAGTTGCTCTCAGGGACAAAAATTTGCGCAAGTATCTTGAGTAACACTCGCGTGTTTGCTCCCATGCCATGTGAGTAAAAATTTACTCTTGCAAAAAAAATCATAATGCCAAATGGTTATAATACCAGTTTTAAACAATTATGTCATACAAACCACAGTTGCGAGCCATGTTTACTCGCGTTACGATTTACTTGTGTTACGATTTACTTGTGTGAGCTTCCACACACGAATAAATTTTTACTTGTCTGAAATTTGATGAATTTTTGGCCCTGTGCTCTTCACATATCCCAGTGTTAAGTATGTAGAGAAACTAGAAAGTATTGGTGGAAAGTTCAAGGTGGCATAAAAATTAATCTATTTCTACATTTATTTGATGCCTTGTTACTTTCTTCAGTGTCTCTTAAAACAGCTGAACAAAATTGATTTGACAGCATTAAGTATTCTCCCACCACCCTTTTTTGCCAAGTTGTCCTATGCCACAATGAAAAACGCATAAAAACTTTCACCAAGATGAATGTGAAAATCCAGATTAATTTGCACACCAGTTTGAGATTTCCACCCTTGCTTCCAAAATTGTTCGTATGTTAAGCGCTGCAATCTGTTGTTTTTTTAGATACAAAGTTTGAGACATAATTTTTTTTTCGCACAATGAACTTATGGTTTGCCTGACACTTTTATCCTTCATGTGATGATAGGAATCAAAAATATTAATTTGTGATTAAAAAGCAGAATGTTAGCCAATATAAGGGGAATCAACTATTAATGCAAGTGTGCGATTTAAACCTGTGATCTTCCTAACTTTCTGTCTGTGGTTAAGGTGGTTGAAATGTAAGTTTATTGATACCTGTACTTCACCCACCAGGTCCACCTTATGAGCAGAGGTTGTGTGATGCCAGTCATCTCTTACATCAGGGAGTGCACTGATAAAGAAGACACCGATGTATCACTCATCCGACATTTCGTCACCGAGGTTTGTTGATTTGTGCCGACTGCTTGATAGACTCGCTTTTTTTAAATTTTTTGGGGGGTTTGAACAAAAATACGAAGTCGATTGCAATATTTCAATTGTCGGGTTGACTAGTGTCGACCATCAGCCTATAGTTAATGAATTTCACCCATCTGCTTACTAGTTGGTTGTGACTGTGTAAGGTACCTTAGGTGACGTTGGCTAATCCAAGTGGTTTACCTAGGTAAACTGAAACAGTAGCAATGTCCCCATTATATTTACCACTGCAATATATCCGCCAACTAGACTATAGACATGAGGTAATCCGATAATTATGTGATAACAACCCCCGAATTCCATCCCCCGCTGATAAAACCTAACCATTCTTCATGGCAGGTGTTGGACATAATATGTCCACCGTACACATCGGATTTTGTTCACATGTTCCTTCCGATCATTGAGAACGAGAGCATCACAGGATCGCTTCGTAACGAGGATGGAAACGATGCCGTGTCGGATTTTATAGGTTGGTGGTGCTCTGTGTGTGTTTGGTGTATCATTTTGTGTAACCGAATTGCTTTATTAAGTTTGCTCCACTTGTATTTAGTTTTGGTAAATTACAGTAATGTATTTTGGTGCAACAATCGTTTGCAAAACATACAGCAAAACCAACTGTTGCTCTGGGCACAGTGCTTCCTTACAATACTTGTGTTTAAACTTTTTAATAGAATAGTTCAAATTATTTACTATCTTCAATGGCTTTATGGTACTGTCAGACTAGGGTGTGTCATAGGATGGCAAATTTTTTTTTTAATTCGAAAAATCGGCCCACGGAATAAATGATGTAGTTTTATGTGCAGTGTCAGACTTCAAATAATTTTCCTGATCTATAATAAAAAGTTTGTTCTGAAGTGATAGGTGTTTTATTTATCATTCTTTGTGCCAGTATGTCACTGTGTACCTGCCCTTTGTAATGTATTTTGGTATATCGATATCAATGATGTTAAATCTTGTTCTAACATTGCAATTATCTTCAGTCCACTGCAAGACCAACTTCATAATGGTGACGTGATAGTGCTGATAATGACATCATAGACCAAGATAAATCTCCAAGCGAGGGTTGTACAAGATGCAGAATGCAGATGTTGCAAGATATCGTTGAATAAAATTCAATTTTACTTGTTTTGTTGAATTGATTAGATCATTGATCTTAATCTGTTCGAATCAGTGGTTCATCTCCTTATCTGTTCGAACTCTATTGGATTTTATCCAGACAACCATGTTTTTAAATTAGATTTTGGAGCAGATTGTAAAGATAATCTAAATAAACAACATTGTTAAAGCCAAATCAGTTTAAAACCCAAATCTCCTGTGTTGTTTGCCTGTAAATGTCAAAACTGACTGACTGAGCTCCAATCTACCGAACTCTCATCGCACACTATACACTTAACAGCAATGGAAAAATGTTCTTTCCAAAAAGTTTATTTAAAGCAAAACAAGGGTTTAAATATAGTTTAAGCAAAATGCACAGTGCTTGGGTAGCCAGAAGTGAAAAAGTAACCGAATCAACTAAACCTAAAAAGTTTCAAGAAAAGTGTTGTTAAACTTGCAGCAGCAAGGCAACTCCGGCGAGAATCCATTTTGAGGATTTTTCCTTCGTCTTCAAGTTGAAGGTCCAGACGTAGGTGGGTCCACGTGACTTGTTCTTATACACGGGGCATTCGTAGATGTTCTTGGTCTCCTGTCGGTCGACAGGGATGGCCTTGATGAACATGACCG
Organism: Ciona savignyi; assembly: GCA_000149265.1. NCBI lineage: Eukaryota > Metazoa > Chordata > Ascidiacea > Phlebobranchia > Cionidae > Ciona > Ciona savignyi. The sequence continues at coordinate 2,159,804 of CH002827.1, read as the reverse complement.
GCATGGCTGGTGTCAGTTCCTTCAACCTCGATTCAGCCATCAGACCACTCTGCACATCCCATCGAGCACCTGGTGGGTGGAGAGGACAGGTGGTTTAGGAATCACTTAAAACTCAAAAACTAAATCCGACATGTTTACCTTGAGTTAAAAAGGAAATACTGAGGGGGGAATAATTTATCCCTGCTGCCAACACATTGCTCAAACCTCAACACCAACTCTAATGCTAATCTTTATTTTAGTTTTTAGTTCCATTACGCTTTTTTTCCAAGTTTTCACACACAAAATCATGGGCATTATAATAGGAGCCATCACATAAGTTTAAGCACAACATGAGGTGACTGGAGCTGTTGCAGTGCGGTATAATTGTGGGATATTGGTATAGTTATTGTCCAATCCATAAATCAATTTAACAACTTTCCCAAGTGTGTTGTCCAAGGACACAAGCTGGTGGCTGGTTTTGATCCTTAACCCTCTTGTAGTATGACAAGCTACCAATTGACTAGCTGGACAACAACTAAGGTTATAAATAATAACCAGCCATTATAATAGAACAAAGAATTTAATATTAACTTAAAATGCTGGTAATTATATGAACAAACATTGTTCCAAACACTAGAACGGTGCTTCGCAACCAGTGTTCCATGGCATACTACTGTGCCGCATGACAACGCCAGGTGTACTTAACTCCCATTTTACATATTTGACTATAATGTGCCGTCAAATTTAGTAAGTTTCTGAGTGCGCCCCGAGTGAAAAAAGTTTGAGGAACACTGCACTAGAAGACCACATGTGGTAATTTGCATTAATTACCACTAACATCCGATGAAAGACACAATTATTTTACAAAATCACATCATAACAGTTACACCATCCAGACAACAAGCATAAAGTAAGTACGCAATCTGTGACCACGTGAAGGTAAATAGCCACCACATCGCACCCACCTTCCATGAAGAGCCCATGTATATAGGATCCCTCTCTGGGTGGGCTGTTGAAGTCCTCCTTGTTCTTCTTGGTGGCATCGCACTGAAGACACATCTTGTCGAGCGGCCACTCATTCTTCCGAGCCATGGATTGCATGATGGCGGTAAGGAACGACTGCGGGTTGAACAAACCACCCAGCCACACCACGTTCGGAAGCTGGAAGTCAGCAGTCCAGGATTCCAGCTCCTAAAGGAGGTTCATTTTGGGTTACATTATGTATTTGGGGGATTGTACTGTATTTGTGGAGGTCATACATACTAAATTTGCTGGTGGGGTCATTCTATATTTCTGGTACGTAGGGGGTTCAGTGATTCAACTGTACTAATTGCATTAGTAAAGGTGAATCAATGGTAAAACACCGGAACCAGAAATGTTGTCATGCCCGTTACTTGATTAGGTGTGGTAATACAATAAGTTCCATTAAAATGTTACAACTTCCCATGCAATTTCCCATCCCCATGGCCATTAACAAGCTTCCATGCAACCACAATCAACCGACCTTGATTCTAATCAACAGGTCAGCAAACCAGGCTGTGAGTCCGAACATGGAAGGATACGCGCGCTTGGTCCACGACTCGGGAACACTGTCGAAGAACATGGCGCTCTCTAGCTCCTCCATATCCGATGTGATGGTCAGCTCCCCCTAGTGTGCAAATACATCATGTTGGTTGTCATTCCTGGAAGGCTGTGGCGTATCTAAGTTGGAAGGTTAGGTGATCGCAACTAACCATTGCCGTCTGCTAAGTATTTGACGAACATCGCCTGAACACACTACATGTAAAATACAAACTAAATATTACTAACGTCTCTGTCATACAAAGCACACTGTAATAGCTCCTACCAAATAATTAATAATTATCAGATTTAATGGTTTAACTACTGTGGTTTGGTCGTTTATTTTAGCTCCAGTTATTAATAATAATTCTTCTTACTGAGAAGGTTGGGGTGGGTTTGGCGACCACGTCTAAATATACCAAAACTTAATAATTGATTAAATTTTAGACGTGTTTTAACGACTGTCATTTTCCGTTTTCTAAATTTTTAACAAATGTCATGATTCGTGTTTTCATCATGGAAACAAAAACTAAACTAAACTACTGTGAAGAAACAAAAGTCCAAAGCAAGAAATCTGCACAACATGATCAACTAACTCACCTTCAACCCCAAGTCGAGTTGTTTAAGAGATTGTCTCAACTCCTTGGTGAGAATATTCATTCTCTCACATTCCTGGAAGGCGACCACGATGTAAGGGGTTCGATCCTCCACTTTGGAGAGCAGCTCCACGATGTTGAACTCTTCCGGAAGCTTCTCCAGTATCTCATCCAGCAGCGCTTTCACCTGTTGGGGGTAAACAGCTAAAAAGTGGTTGGGTCAAAATCCAAAAATTGTCGGGGTTAAAAAGTCAAGAGGTCGGGGGTAAAAAAATCAAAAGTGATTCAAATTTCAGATATAAATTCGTTTTTATATTGATACGATGTAACTTAATTCCTTAACGTGGCTCACAGTCCAAAACTCCACCAATGAGACCCCCACACCCGCATGGTATCAACCCCCGATATCACCCACCTTTTCCTCCCTGGTAGCCCCACCACCCCCAGCACCAGCTGCGTCCTTGGGTTGCATCTCCAGAAGAGTGCGGAAGAGATTCTCAGAGGTGGTGGTTAACACCCCAATCTCAGCGTTCGGGTGCAACCCATACAGGTAGGGGCTCTCGGGGGGAAGCACCTCGTCGATGTATTCATGGTAACCCTGCGGAGTGGAGTCCAAATATATTAGACTTGGGATGTCCAACCTGAGGCCCGCTAGTCATTTTCACTCCAAGTAGTATTTTGAACTTTGAATCTTAGCCTAATTAAAATGTATCAGTCAGTTTTTAGGGACACAGTAATAGTAGGCTATAGCTCGGAAGCACCAGAAATACAGGATTATATATAACTATAAGACTCTGCGGCCCATCGAATTGATAGGTTCTGTGGCCCATTAAATTATTTCAAGTAACAATGCGGCATAATGTATTTATTAAATGACATAAAAGCAAATGTTAAAACCATAAAAGCTTGGATATTTTACCAAGTTTCTAACCCATGATGTTCTTATCACCAGACGTGTTTTATACCAGCACAATGAACAAGAATAAATCACATTAAACATTCAGCAACACATAAGTTTACACTCAAAGTTGCTTTTCTTACATACACAGCGTTGTTTGACATTGTGGCAGACTATAAATAAACATGTGGTTAAAATGGCGACACAACTCAATACAATAGCTTTCAAAACAGCCACTATGAATGAGTTGTCACCTTATAATCCATGTTGGGCGGCACTGGGTAGCCAGGTGCAAGCAACAACTCCCCCTCCAGTTGGTCAGGATGCATGTAGACCTCGAGGTATGTCTTGCAGAGCTTGCGGTCCCAATCATCAGTGATGTGGCCTCCGTACATGATCTCACAGAACAAGTAGCGCAAATCGTTCCAAGGAACCTGGGGTTTGTCTCACCATGAGTGGTGTTGGAAGGTATCGCCATAGTGGGTGTTGTATTAGGATTACCTAATACCCACTTTCAGCTTATAAAAGCTCTTGCAGTGTGATACGATTGAGAAATTGCTCAAAGTTTTAGTTTATCCATTAAACTACTGCGTTCAAGCTTAATTCGTGTAGTGACTTGATTAAGAACACAAGTGAATAGCTTGCGAGCTTTCCGCTGATGGTCAAATGTGCAACCAAGAAAGCTAATTATCTGGACATAGATTCTAAGGGAAAGGTAATAATCTCCTATAATAGTCACACATTCAACCATTAAACTACTGCGTTCAAGCTTAATTCGTGTAAGGACTTGACTAAGAACACAAGTGAATAGCTTGCGAGCTTTCCGCTGATGGTCAAATGTGCAACCAAGAAAGCTAATTATCTGGACATAGATTCTAAGGGAAAGGTAATAATCTCCTATAATAGTCACACAATTAGGGGTGCCAGGAGTACAGAATCAAAATAACACCTCTGGTACCCACAAATCGAATATAGCAATCAAATCAATAACAACATCAGAAGCATATTTGACCAAGCAGTTTTGGCGCCCGTAGTCGTTACCGTACAGAATAATGTATTAAAATGTAGGAACCAACCTTACCTTGCTATTGGCTTCCAGATAGTTGAACAGCACGTTGACAGAGATGGTAAGGTCACCCACGTTAAACGGGTACGGCCGGTTCCACCCTTGAGGACCGAATTTCTTTCTCTCGGACAGCACGGCATGGAAATAACATAACGATTGAAGAAGGGATTTGAACTCGGTCTCTCGACTGCACATTTCGAGGGTTTCCTGGGTGGCAGATATGGGTGAAATCATCTATCGCTGCCTCTTTGTTTGAGATATTACACAGTCTGGACGTTGGATTACTTATACCCAGCAAGCTAAAAGGTAAGCCAGACAAAAAGGCCTCATATGCACTCATGCTCAGTCATGGTTTTAAGGATGAAATAGGGTAAGCATTTTAATGATACCAGACATTCCATTAATATGGGCGGGTCCACAGTAGCCACCGGGACCAGGAATTTAGGCCATAGAAGGCACATTACTCCAGCGCCCTGAGCTATCATGGAATTGGGATATAGCGGTCAAGTTGGTCAGACATGCCACAAAGCACCACAATTGCACCAGTAATGGCATGGATAAGCAAAATTATTTCATCCTTGGACATGCAACGTAAAAATAATGTGCAACACAACTGTGTTGGTAAACCCTTGCTATTTAACCAGCATCACACGGGTACCTGGTTAAAGTTGTCGAGCGCTTTATGCAGGTTGGCTTGCATCCCAGTGGGAGGTTCGTTGGTGATCTTGATGGAGGACTCGAGTATTCCCTGTGGGATGATGTGGGAGTCCCGGGTGGCTGCTGGTTCCGCCGACACGTACACTCGATACGACTTGTGGCTCCCGATGCTGTATTTCTCGATCTTCTTCTCAAGCGTGGACAGCCATTTGGCCACCAGGTGGACATTCTGTACGAGCGTACGGGAGAAATGTGTATTTATCTCCGAGGGTATGGAACGGTGGCGATTGGTATTTAGATGTGAATATTATATATTCATTTACACACACTAATGACATTTAGCCCATAAATGTTCTTATTCAGCCTATGAAGAGTTTCACATTAAATTAAACAATGGGGCAAAAGAAAGGGGAAAAATACTCGAAACGAAATAATCATTCACCCAAAGTTGATGGTTTGTTTTTTGTTCCATGAATACCAAGCGGATAAATAACGGTCACTTGAAGCGTTAATAAAACTGGCAGGGAAAGGGAAAAGGCAACAAAACTTCACATTATAGTTTAATGGTATATTATAGCATTGAAAATAGGAATTTAATACAATGGCGTTTTGTAAATAGCATGTGCCAGAGGAATGTACAGGTAAGCTGTCCGAAAACTGGTCAGATGCCGGGACATCCCATGTCGGTAGTCAAGTGGCTTGTATAGGATGATTTGTTTTGTTCGATTAATTGAAACGCAGGTCGGAAAGCACAATTTACCTGCAATACCACCCAATGTCCTTCTTGAGCCGCGAGGTCCAGCGCTTGTTCGGCCACAATCTCCTGTCCTTGTCCCAGTGAGACATTGTGGAAGTTCCTGGTGACATAGTGGGTTCATACACAGTGTTTGTAGAGATGAAGTTGGGAATTTAATCTTTATTTCATAAAAGGAATATCAAATAAAGTATTGGGTAACTAAATCACCTATTTATAGAACCACAAAGTAATCAAACGGACAGTTACAAATTGACAATTATATCTGTTTAATTGACTGAGTTTAGTTATAGTTGTGGGGTGGACTGTAATTCACTTTTGGGTGAAATGTACATCTCTTTTGCTGGAATAATTTTTGGTCCATATTGGGCTAACAGCATAAGTTTCCATAGTTCATTCTGACTGAGTTTTCCAAGAGCGCCAAGTGATCATGTAGTAATTAAAGACACCCATATTTTTATGTCGGTTGTTTTCCACCAATTATCTCTATACACCCGATCTTACTTTTTATCCATGGTGAACCCCAGCTTAACCCCTATTGCTTCCACATCCTTCAGGGGGTTAACCCCTGGTGAAAGGACGAAGAAAATGGGGGTTTCGGGGCCACTCTCCTCATAGGACTTGGCGAACTCCACGCTACGGTTCTCCACATACTGAGTTCCGAGCTTCTCTTCCACGAAGTTCCTGTGGTGGAATATGAGCATGATGATCATGTGTTTTAGGCTTGGAAGTCTTATAAGGCTGTACACAGTGAGGAAAGCTTTTAGGTTTGGCGGCTTTTTTCTTTTTTAAAATATCTCCAGAAAATAAACATAAATATTTTATCTTACTACAATTGCCTTGATCTAGCTAGTAGTTTCCTATTGTTAGCTTAAATTTAAAGTAATACCAATTAAAAACTCACTGCAATTACTAATGGTCTGGTTTGGAGTTATTTGTTAATATTCTAGGCAAGGCACCACTATGCAGTCATTGACCTTGATCAAAACATCTCCTTACAACTTAACCTACATCCGATGTAAACCGATAACCTGAGATGATAACACTTCTGCTGCCCTCCCTTCCCATGCATTACGTCACCACACTTACTGCACGGCGTATGTCATCCTGTCAGGTCTCAGCGCTCGCATCATGCACAACTTCTGCAGGGAGGACTTGTTCTTCCACTCCTGCGGGAACTTCTCCTTCTCCGGACACTCGCTCTCGGCGAACTTCTTCCATCGCTTCGCCGAGCCCTCGATGTCGCGGTCGAGATTGCGGAAGTCTTCGAACTCGCTCAGGACCTGGTGGACACATTATCACAATATTGTTTATCTCTGGGGGTTAGAGACCACTTTAATTATGAAGAATTTGTCTGATTGAACTCACTCAGGACCTGGTTGGTAAGCAAAGGATATTCTTCTTTATCTCCAGTGATGGAAAATAATGGTAAAACCACCTTAATTATTTAAAATTGTCCGAATGCTTTTGTGTCAATAAAAATTCCTAATTATGCTGACTCTATGACATGGTAAAAAATATTGGAAATTTATCAAATAGCTTGGAAATTTGGGGCTGAGCAAAGATACTTGTTTATCTGCGGCGATAAATAAAAAGGGTGCATCTTCGTATGTTCATTTGTGAGATCCCTTGTATCAGGGTTGGGCTTTAATGAGTAAAAATTAAATGATGAAACCATTTAAATGACAAATTCCCTGGAAATCCCATAAAAACAATTTTGGTATAATTTTTCATTGGTAATATCATTGGGATCATGTGGTAATTCTTAAAACATTTAAATTCTGAAGTTTAAAACAATAATTCTATTTGAAAGTGTCTTGCTCAAGGATGAATGGCAAAGGCCAAGCCAAGAATTCTGACATGCATCCCTTGTTATACTCCAGGCATAAGCAACATACTGCCCGCAGGCCGGGTCTAGCCCATGAAGAGATTTTAAAAGGCCCACATACTGTATCTCATACCCTGAAATTAAATACTATTTATGTAATAATCTGGCCCACCAAGGACTTTATTTTCCCACATCTGGCCCACCAAGGATTTAATTTTCCCGCATCTGTCCCACCTACTAGAGAAGTTGCCCAGCCCTGCTCTAGCAACAAACATCTATCCAATTCCCATTAAAATATTTTCCCACAGACCCACCCACCTTGATTCCTCCCCAGGAGTAGTTGCTGAGGAAATCGACTGGGCTTGTGGAGTCCATCTTCACTGGGAAGCGGAGGAGGAAGTCCATCTCAACCAGGTTGATCTCTTTGTTCGCCAGCAAGATCTACGATCGATGGAAGGTTTTTTGGACGGTATAAAAAGTAAACGATTTCTGTGTTGATATTTGCTAAAAGATTGCTGTGGTAATACATGTTAACTTATTAAAAGAAAGATTGCTGTGATGATTTTTTTTCCACGATGAAAACATGAAGCAGGACTATTGATAAAAATTTGGAAAACGGGAAAAAAACGGCAAAACAACAGTCGTTAGAATAGGTCTAATAAAGCAATAAATTATTAAAATTCGTTATAATTAGACGTGGCCACTAAACCCAAATAAAAAATTAATAAAAATACACTATTACACTAAGCCTATTTGCTTCCATATACTGGATTTACAGTTTTGGATTGTAATATATACATACCAGCAATACAATATAACACTTATCGTGACGTGCCACACTCACTTGCAATGCAACTTGTGCGGTGAAGGTGAGCTTATCGCACTCGAACAGTCCTCGAGTGGTGTACTGGAACACGCTGTACGTGGTGGTTTGTACCAGGTTGGAGACACGAACTTTTAAATCATCTGACTGCTCCGAGCGCTCGATTGCTTTCGAGAAGACCACATTGAAAGCCTGAGGTGAGGTTGGTTGGAAGTAAGTGGGGTTTCCCATGAAAGACATACCAGAATGATATGTCATTTATATCCTGGCCGATGGGAAAATAACGTTGAAGAAATTATACACGGTTACTGTGTTATATATCACACTAATGGTCCAGTTTCTGGATCTTTTGCAGTGTGTTGTTATTTAGTTGTAGTTAAACCAACTTATGCAGTTGTAGTTGTTATGCAGTTGTAGTTAAACCAACTAATACAATGGGTTAAGGCGATGTCCTCTAAGTACTTTTCCCAAGAACAGAATTGACTATCTAGCGACCAGTTACAATTCTTTAACCGATCATTTGAAAGGGGATACACCAACCCCATCAGGCTATTCCGCCGCACATAATTTATGTTTATTTCTGTAAATGTAAAAACACATGAAGAGTGTTACAACCTGGGCAGTGGTCCAATTATGCACCCACCCTCCGGTTATCATAGCTACTGCAGTGTGTTAAATACAATGTGGACCTTACAACAGTTGTCCGACCAAATAACCCACTAATTTCAGGCAAAAACACGAGTGTCTTCATCATGTTTTAAATACCTTGAGTGAGAACTGGTAGATGGGGTTGATGATGTTGAGGTCGTTGAGGATGAAGTAGAGCAGGGAGGCTCGTAGCGCCACCACTCGGTATCCCTCACGAGCTTCGTTGATCTTCGTCTCCGTCACTTTCGCTTCAGCGACTTTGATCTCGATCTCAGCAGCTGTGGTGGTTGGAGGTGATGTTAACCCCAGGGGGTGGGTAATCATATTTATTGCGGGCATTATAACATTGTCAAAATTGGAAAAGAATGTGCCAAAAGTTGGATTGAGTCAATGTTTACTAAAATGGCGTCCCCGGTAACCCGACGTTGGGTGTGAGGTAATTTGATACCCAAGTGAAAAAATTCCCGTACATCCTTACATATTCGTGAGGTAATATGACAATTGCCAGTGTAATAACACTCCCTCGTTTTACCATTCACTGGGACAAAACATAAATGTTATATATATAGTTTGTATTTGTATCTTTATTACTTTTGTTGCCTTTTCCATGGCTACAAACGCATCACATGAGGTAGGCGTAAGACACACCACTTCACAACTGGTGGGGGACACCACCTAATAAGCAAAGATGCTAAATAACCATAACGCCAACTCCGAGCTACAAATGGAGCAAACAACCACTCACCCGTCTTTTTCGTTGTCTCCAGGTTCTCCACAAGTGCTGTGTCTCCGAGGAAGTTACCGGAAGCAGCCGACAACCTGGATAGCAGGGAATCCTCCAGCCTCTTCAGGGTGATCTTGAAGTCGTTTTGCTGCAGCGTCAGTTTAGCCTGCATTGGGGGTTTGGGGTGTTAGAGGGTCACCACTTTAAACTAGAGGGTCACCACTTTAAACTAGAGGGTCACCACTTTAAACTAGTAAGGTGATGATTTTTACGGTAATTTGCCTCTTGGGATCAATAGCATACACAGAAGAGTTTCTGTGGATGATGATTGTAACTTATATACTGGGAGTGTCCGATGATCTATCTGTTTACATGCCGGAACGGCAGTTTATATAAAACACTGGCTATTCAGTTGTGCTTCGGACTAGGCGAATAGTGAATGTGCCGATGATCAATGATGACTTGTTTTTATTCTATACATGTCAGTTAAACAAAAAGCTGTAACTATGAATGTTTATAATAAAAATAGCAGACTTATGCCATATGAATCCAGTGGTTACAGCAAATTATGTGCAATACACCATATGTGACTAATTGAGACAATACCGGGATCAATATGTATTTTATCCTGACTTTATAGGCGTCATTCATGGAGTACAAATGACATTAATTTACAGCATAAGTCGATGCTATTAGGGGAGTCTTTAACAATGCCTTTAAGCAAAGTTTAGGGAAAATAATTCCTTTTTATAATACCCAATATTACAGCACAATCAGCAGTTTTTAACAAAAAAATTACCCTCAAAAGTATATCTTTAGTATCTTATTAAAATATGAACATAAAAAAAACAATTAAGACAACAGAATTAAAAAACGTTCATTTTTCAGAGATTTTTTGACTACATAAAGGTCAATGTAAAAATGACTTTATCATTTTAATTGGAAATCATGATGTTCCATGCATTGTGGATTCCAACTCACTGCAATAGCTCCGGTAACCCGACGGTGGGCACGAGATGATCTGACGATTGCCCGTGTGTTAACCCCCTTGGTTTTCCCATCCACGGGGATAAACATGAATATCCTATCTTATCCTTAGTATATCGACGATCTCACCTTCAATTCCTCCAAATCAGGTCTCTCACATCTCACCACCTCAGCCAGCAGCTGCTCCTCCAAACCATCTTTAGTGACGGTGAAGTTGATCAAAGTGCACTGTGCCTGCATCTCAGGCTGGGGGAGAATTTCGTTTAGTTTTGTTTCATTATCCCAGTGGAACTCGGCAATCAGGATATTAGTTTTACTGTTTGTCGTTTTTATATCTTTTTTTTCTGATTTCTAATTATATATATAGGTTTTTTGCATGTTTACATTGCTAAAACAAGAAATAAAATACACAAAATCTCTGTGAATGGGGAAACGCAGATGGCATAACTTTCCTTTGCAATTGTCAGATTACCTCATGCCTACTGTCAGGGTTAGGTAATTGTGTTGAATATGGTGATGATATTTCAATATTTCACGAATGACCCACTCTTCTACTGGGTCAGACAATAAAAGCTTTTGTCTGTAAGGACACAAGACTAGCAGTTGGTTAAGATTCCACAACTTTTCGGCTGATGCCCCAAGAATTAACCAACCAATTGGACAATATGAAAGCAAACCTGATAGTGTGGGTTGGCGAGTTTGGTGTGAAGAATCAGTCTAAAGGACGGATGGTATTCCACTTCTTTGTCCCCTATCTTTATATACCTGCATCATGTCATGGTTTAGTTAACAATCAAAAACACGGTAGGCAAAATAAAAAGAAAACGAAGGAAAAATGTGGTAAAGTTGGAAGCAGCAGTAAAATGTCAAGATTGAGAGTTACAATGAACAGAATTTATAATCAGCCATGTCCATTGACAAAACACCTAACTGTTAAACTATTAAGTTTTATTTTATGCTTACAGAAACTGCTTATATATAGTTTTTGGAGAAATTTAGATTTAATGTCCACGGAGAAATATAAGCTTGACTTCAGTACAGAAGTTCTTATTTTTCGAAGTTAGTATAATTAATCACTGATCAAGGCTGTTTGTTTTATCAGAAAAATGTCCTAAAGTATTTCCCCAATTTCCTTGCATCTCACCTTCCCTTCTTAATGGTGTTCCTACCAAGCAGAGGCTCCAACACCGGGTCTACACTCTCCTCCACATTCTCGATGAACACTGTGTCCCCGTTCGACACCCCCATTTCTATCACATCCAGGTATCTGGGGGAAGAGGGGGGTGGTTTGGAGGTTATTGAGGTTTAATATTCTTTGTATTCAAAGCAAGTGTGTTTGGGCATAAAAACAAACCAAAGTATGCTAAGGCATGGGGACAAACTAAAGCAACGCTTTACAACACTTACCCCCTCTGCCCCAGCCTCACGATTTTAAGGTTGGAGTATCGACGTTTGATCCACTGAATGCCTTGCAACTGGGGATCAACGATAAGGGGCCAGCGTTGGCAGTTGGTGAGAATGGTTGCGTTCTCCGTTGACATTCTGTCGGACGGCAACCCCTCGTTGTTCCATTCGGCGATGTCAGCGTCATCAGTCAGCATCGAAAGGGGATCGAGTCCTTCAGTGGTAGGGATGGGGACCTGGGGTTGTGTTTGGAGCAACATAAGATACAGCGATCATGTTTAGCAGAGGTTATCATATCACACAAAGAATCTTTTAATCGAAAGTTTGCAGGTGCGAAACTGGTCGTTAGCTAGTCGGTTATATCCTTGGGCAAGGCACTTTACGTACATTGCCTGAACCCAGCGGATTAATGGGTTCTACCAAATTGAAGGAACGTGTCTATCATATACAACACACTGCAATAGCTCCGGTAACCCGACGGTGGGCGCGAGGTGATCTGACGATTGCCCGTGTGTTCGCCCCCTTGGTTTTCCCATCCACGGGGATAAACATGAATATCCTATTTACAGATTACAGAGGGCTGTGTATCTGTGTATCTATTATAGTGCATATTATTAAGACGTCGATTTAGTTGTAGTTGAACCCATCAATCAACTGAGGTTAGACGCTGTCAGCTAAGTGCATTGCCCAAGGACACAACCCTACAGATACTGGATACTTTAGATAAAAAAACAAATTAGATAAAATCTAAAAGGCTAATGGAGTAGTATTGATAGAGAACAACCAACTAATAGGTTAGATAACCCAACAGTGGATGTCCATGTTTAAATGTGGGATATTAAAGCTACTTTAACTAGGTAATCGTCAAAATACCTGTAGCTTACAGTTAGGTTAATGAAACTACTGCAGTGCAACTAAAGTTAGGTTGGTATTTCTATCGATATTTTGATATCCAATTTAAATGCAATGAATCAATACACGCAACCTTGCATATATTAGCCATTATACAAAACACATCAACAACATTACATAAACAAATTGTAAAAGCCTTGAATATCTGACAGTTTTGCATCATGTTTTCTGACCAAAAAGTTTAAAACATGAAACTAAAAACTTATTATTTGCTAGGAAATATATCACTATGTTACAGTATGCATGTTTATTTAGTGATTATGTTTGAACTTAAGTTTAAATCATTAAATGTTTATGTCATTCGGAAATCAACGGTACCGTATGCAACAAAAACTACCATCTATGATTTATTGTTACCTCCTGTTTCTTCATGTACGGCAGCCAACACTGATCCATGAATTCAATTCGATAGCTTCTGGTGAAGTAACCAACGTATGAAACGAACGCAGTGATCAGAAGGATGTCCCCACACAACATCTTTTCCTGTTTAATTTGAGATCATGGTTTACCAACTGCGTCAAGAAAGTAGTTCGTGTATTTTTTGGGGGGGCACGGTAATCTGATTTCCTGTGCTATTTGAAATTGCATAGGATAAATCTATCCAATTCTACAATGGCCATTTATTTCAATCAATCAAAGCATTGAGGACTGTCGTCAGCAGAACGGTTGCAAGTTCCAAACAAGCTGTTTATTGGACAGTTTTGACTGTGGGCATGCACTTCGCAGACATCGGCTGAATCCAGTGAATTAGTAAGTCAAACTAAACCTCTAAATCCCATACAAAATAGTACAGTACCGGTAACTAAAAGGTTTTCCCTTTTCTAGGATATCCTATTTAAGATGAATAGGTTCTGTTGCTTTTTCAACACACCTTTTTCAAATCGACTGTGTGCACAACTACTCACCTGTTCTTTGAAGCCGCTGACAGCTTCAGCCCACCTCACATTCTCAGATGCGAGGCCTCCAACCAATCTATTGGCGAGGTTGATAGTGAGTGTGGTTGATTCGGCTTCTTGCTGGCATTTTAACTTGTCCGACGTCGCTTTCTCGAACTTTGCAGTGAGTTCGGCCAAGTTGGCATCCAGTTGCTGTAGATGTGTGGAGGGTTGTGAGACTTATTACATTAGTATGATTGCCATGGTGGAAAAACCGAACCAGGAATGTAGATATAAAAGGCCTGTTACTCAAACTACCAAGGTGTTATCACGGATCCGGAGAAAAGCGGTTAAGTCTAATAGTATCCTTCAGATAATTAACTAGGTTCTCGACTGAGATTGATAAGATATCGTAGAGGTTTTTTACTACACAGCTTTTGGCTCATACAAATGCTGGACAAACACATAAAGCAAAGGAAGGGGTGTATACTCTAACTTGTACAAGACAAGCAATCTATCCTCAGTACTTACAGCGATCTTTGCTTTGATCCCACTCAACTTATCCTGAGCAGCCGCTAGATCAGAATTGGCTTTGGACAGCGCTATTCGTTTTGGCTCCACGTCGCAATAGACCTCGTAGAACCTCACAATGTTGATGCACCAAGCACATAACCCTGCTGCAGCTCCCGACTATGGGAAAGATAGAAGTTGCAAAACTTTTTGAGAGAGAGAAAAAAATTGCAAAAAAATAGTTTAAAAAAAGAATGGTTTACCAACCTTTGTGCAAAAGCAGAGGTTTTACGAAACAAATTGCTCTAAATTTGTGAGAATTAAGGATAGGATATTCATGTTTATCCTCGTGAATGGGAAAACCAAGGGGTTAACACACAGGCAATCGTCAGATCACCTCGCGCTCACCGTCGGGTTACCAGAGCTATTGCAGTGTGTTGTGTATGATAAACACGTTCCTTCAATTTGGTAGAACCCAGTAATCCGCTGGGTTCAGGCACTGTCCGTAAAGTGCATTGCTAAGGACACAACCCATTATCTAGCGACCAGTTTCGCACCTGCAACCTTTCGATTGAAAGGTGACGCTTAACCGCTGGAACTTAAGAACACAACAGAACAAAACAAACTGTGTTGCCAATCAGATAGAGCTCCTATGGTCACAAACATATGGGAGATCGTACCTTTTGTTTAATGAAGTCATAATCAAACTCAGGGTCGTCCAAATAAGGTCTGATTGCTTTTAAGCTGTTCTCATGGATATTCTCCTTGTCATAATTGATGAGCTGCTCCAAGAAGGCATCCACCTGGGGAAATTGAATTTACAGAATTTAACTTTTTCAAATTCAGACATATTGAATTGATTTAAAAATAAAAAGCTAATGTAATACTGCTCATATAAACAACATAAATTTATTTGTTTTAACCTGGTTATTCTGTGTTACATTTTTAATCAAGTTGCATTCCGAATTACATTGACAATTCCGAATTACATTGAAAATAATATATTGGCTTTATGTTTTTAAGTAAACTATTATTGCTGAACATAATTCAGAATGTCCACATAGAAATACAATTTAAAATTAAAAGATATCTATTTACCTTGGCCATCATAACCTTGGATGCCTTCCAACTCCGATCTTTGGGGACTTTCCCGTTTGGAGCGAGAAGTACCATGACGGCGGCGGTGACATTGACGACGGCTCCTGGCGGCGATCCAAACGACTTCAACTCCGTCAAGTTATTCTGGGGAGATGTGGTGTGACTGGATGCTTATATTAGGGTGGGAGCTCATTTTGTTTCTTTATATGGAGCAATGACAGTGGTTATACGATAGGATATTCATGTTTTATCCTTGTAAATAGGAAAACGCAAGTGGGGTTAACACACAGGTAATCATCAGATTATCTTGTGAGTTCTCAATGTGTTGTGTATAATTGAGACGTTCCTTGAATCCTGATGAAATGTAATTAGTTGGGATCATGCTATGTCCACAATGTTCTTTGCCCCTACACACAACCAATTATTTAGCAACCAGGTTCCAATTCGCAACCCTTCAGTTGACAGGAGAGACACTAACCAACTATGGGTCGAAAAACACAGACATAGTCTCAGATTTCTTTGTATATCCAGTGATTTATTAGGTTAAACACAAAATCTAGCAATTTTTTTATCAGATTGAAAACATTGCAATAGCTGAAGTAACCGGATTATGTTTCATCTAAACCGCTCTATGCCAGTATCCCCTGTGGCTGTGGCGCCACCAAATGTTTAATCTTGACCTCATACTTCTGTAAGGAATAAGTGGGAAACTGGGAGATGACTCAATGTAATATATCCGCGAGATACCTCAATGTAATATATCTGGGAGAGGACTTAATGTAATATATAAAGATTGTTATAAGACAACCCCTTTTTTTAAATAAACATGAGCATTCAAATAATAATAAACATGAGCATTCAAGGCTTTACTCACTTTGTTCAAGGTATTCAAAGCTTCCTGAGCGGCAGCCAACGCAGGTTCAGCTTTCGCGAGGTCAGTTTCGCACGATTTCTGCTTCTCACCGACTTCCACTGCGAACACGGCAACTTTGTTCTCTTCATTGTCGGCTATTGCTTTCTCCTTGCTTACCTAGGGTGGGGATGGTGTGTGGCCATGTTAACTTGCTCGAAATAACTGTTAAACTGCAATTCTAATGCAAGAAGAGTATATTTTGAAAGATATTGGTTATTATGTCCTGAGTTAAAGCTATTCGGAATGCTGTAACCTTAAACACACCATGATGACCTCAACCAAATTGTGGGTAGGTCGTAGGTGGTCGCTGAACTAAATGAGTAAATAGGAAGGCTGTATATGTTTGGGGTTTAAATTAGAATTAAGCTTCACATTAATGTCACATAAAGTTTTCTATATTTTAATGTTTTCCCCATGTTGGGTCTAATCTACCACTTATGGTAAATTACCCAACCTAGGGATAATCAATCACCTCAAGAGATAACTACCTTCCTTAAGTATATCACCTTCTTAAATATAAATCATCTACCATAGGTTTAATTACCCACGTAAGCATTAATAACCCACCTTTTCAGTTTCAATCCCCACCACGTGGATGAGTTTATCAGCGTCCTCGTTCTTCTGTTGCAACTCAACTTCTTGGGAGGCAAGTTTCGCTTTCAAATCATCGACCTGAGTGGGTTGGGGGTCGCGAATGGTGGTGGAAGGGAATGGGGGTTATTGTTAGTGGGGGGTTGGGTTTGGATACTAAGTGTTTGGTAACACAAAAATCAGTTCAGTTTTTGTTTTAATTAGAAAAATAAGTGTTAGCTAAAACAGCTGCTTCGTTCTGTCATTACAATATAATGTGGATTACAATATTTAAAGCATGATGACAAATGTTTGGTAAACCCCCCTATTTTCCTGGAATAAATAAGGTGTCTTATTATAATACAATCGCATACAGTGCATTAAAGTTATTTGTACTAAGTTCTGGACATTTACCACATGACTGTAGGTTCCTGAGTAGTCAGTTGTGCAATATTGACCTATTCCAGTTGATTGGTTATTCCAATCAGTTGGATAACAATGTTAAACATAACTAAATAGTAAGCAGTAAATGAATATTCTATTGATTGCTATGTAATGCGTAAAAAGTTTGGCTTTTTTGACCAAACCTCTAAAATAATGAACTGCACACAGCTAATGAACCTCAGCACAATAGAAAGTTGTGCATATAAGGCAGCTGTGCGCTTAAGTATGTACAAGCCCATTAATTTAAATACAACAAACCTGTGCAGCAGTGCTTTGCAGCTTGGTTAACCCGTTTTCCAGTCTCTCCATTTTGGCTTGCAGCTCCTTTCCTTTAACCCCCAGCAAGCTCTCGTATAGTTTGATTTGCTCCAAGAAGCTCTTTGGGGTTGTGTAGTTGTACCGTCTGCGTGGTGAAGTGAGTTGGAATACGGCAAGCATTTTAATGGGCATTTCGCCAGTCTAGTAAAGTCTATATAAGTGGTGACCGTTATGTGGCTTGAACAGTGACATAACTTACAGATGAGCTACAAAGACAAAGCACAGAACCTGTCTTCGATGCCAACCTTGAACAATATTTTACTAAATATGTTTGTTCAGGCTTCTAGCTTATCCGACTGAATAGCTTAGTGGGATTGTGACTTTCAGCCAGGGGTTGAAAGTTCGAAACTCGTCGCTAGCTTTTTGGTTGCGTCCTTGGGCAAGGCACTATGGGACATTGCCTGAACCCAGTAGAATACTAGGTTCAGGCAAAACTTAAACACACAACACACTGCAATAGCTCCGACAATGTGACATAATCTGACAAATACTTGTGTAAAAACATTCCCTAACGTATATGCAAGATAGTTTAATAAAGTACAATGCCCCATGTGTTTTTCGATTCACGTTAAAAACATGAATATCCTATTCTATCCTATTAGAATACACATGCTGTTGACTGGTGATCACAGCATACTTAATGTACCGGTTCCATGACAACTGAACCCCTTACAACTGAACCCCTTACAACTGAACCCTTACAACTAAACCCTTTACATCTGAACCCCTACAATTAAGCCCCTCACAACTGAACTCCTTTTAACTAAACCCCTTTAAACTGAACCCCTTGACAACTGAACCCATTTCAATTGACCCTCTTTACAACTGAACCCCCTTTTCAGTTAAAAGGGTTCGGTTAAAAGGGGTTCAGTTGTAAAGGGGTTCAGTTGTAGGGGCTCAGTTGTAAGGGGTTCAGTTGTAAGGGGTTCAGTTGACTGGTCACCAATGTACCAACCCACCTGTCGTTAGCCAAGTACATCTTGCTGGTCTGATTGACGCTTGTGTGCACATATGACATGAACTGACTGATGGAAGGTTTGATTTCTGGGTCTATTCCTTCAATGTCCTGGGAAATTCATTGTTTATTTCACAGTAGTTTCTATGGATTTCTGTTTTGCCCAGTCACTACGAGGTGGCAAGAAAAGCCTGCTTGTCATGGAAAAAATATACACAGAGGAAAGAAAGTAAAGAGGTGGGCTGCACGAGGTAATCACAACATTCTAATGTCTGCACCTTTTTGCCATCTCTGGGGGGTGGGTAAACATGATTGTTTAGCCAAAAGTCAATTTAAGTGTTTATAAAATGATGGTAATTTAAATTTGCTTGATTCATTTGAATCCACTGGATCAAGCCAAATACAATGCCAAAACAGTAAATTTTAGTAATATATTAAAGCTGAAAGTTTGTTTGATTTTGCTCCTTAAAAATATAGTATTTAAAAGGGACAACTATTCAAATCAAATTTAGGAAAAATGAGACCAAAAGTGGAAAAGCGCTTGTTATCATAGGTTACTGGTTACTTATATCATATTATGGTTACTCAGTATAAATAAAAGTACAGAAGGCTTGTCACAATAAGCCATGGCCGACCTGTAAGAAAGTGAGACTGACAGATTGGAGAGCTTCTTCAGGCCACTCGTGGAACCAGTCGATCTGTGTGCAGTTGACCACGGCGGGAAACTTGCGGCCGCGGACACGAAGGGTGGAACCCACAGGGGAGAAGCATAGAACAACCTGGGCAGAATAGGGGTGATAAGAGGACTGGTGAGCTTTTCTAATGTTACATCATAACAATAAAGGATATAGTTCTAAGGTGGCCGGTCAGCTTTTCCAATGATACATCATAGCAATAAAGGATATAGTTCTTTTTTACACTTAAATACAGTGTTTAAAACTTTATAGGAATAGATATTAGTTATTTACATGGATGGGTAGATGTAGAGTTTTTTGTACAACCCATTACACCAGCAGGTTCTGCTACATTCCTTGTATTGTGACACAACCTATTAGCTAGTGTGAGAATGCCCCCTTTAGTATTTGTGTAGTAATCTGACAATTAACCACATAATAATGCTCATTTACCAATACATGGGGTAATATGATGATTTCCTGAGTGATACCTCTCCCGCGTTTTCTCATTCATAGAGATAAAACATCCGATCCTCCTTCCTTACCTTGAGCTGCCTCCGGACTCTATCGATGAAGAACTTCCAGCAGTTCTCCCTGGTGTCCTCCAACCCGGCCCCCTTCACCTCGTTCCTTACCCCGCTGATCACGTTCTCCACCTCGTCTTCTGGTAGCAGCTCCGGGATTTCCCCCGATGCGAGAAGATCATTCACCAGCACCAGGAATTTCTCGTCAGGTACCTTGAAGTTTGAAAAATTACTAACAAATTTAAACAAATGAAACGGAGGTTAAGTGCTTTTAAAAATACCTAAAGGTTAAGGATACGAGATATTTCAACAATAACTAGTAAATGAGAATAAGAAGTGAAAAAGCAATTTTTTGTATATTTTATATATATTTTTTTTATTGCATTTTCACACTAAAGCTTTTCTATGAGGTATAATTCAAACCAACGTTTCTGTTAAATATTTTTCTGAATAAATTATTATATACAAAAAAGAATTTCCAACCTGAGCATCGGTAAGCAGGAACATGGTGCCGATGTTCTTTAAACCTGCCTTGATGCACAGCGCACCAAGATCCACTTTAAGGTCGGGAATCCCGTAGCCTTTCCTCAGTGTTATCTGGAACACCTCTAGTCCACTGATGAACGCTGCTAGCCTCGATAAGCTCTGCTTGCCTGTATTGAAACGGCTAGTGTAATGTGGAAGTAGGGTTTCTTGAATTTGTGTATCGGTATGAATGTTTGACTAACATATATTCCGGCTGATCGGTTTTCTTGCAAGGCAATTAACGGACAGTGCCTGAACCTATCAGTGGATTAATGGGTTTTACTAAATAGAAGGAACGTGTGAATCATACACAGCACACAGCTATAGCTCCAGTAACCTCACGGTGGGCGCTAGGTGATCTAACGATTGCCAGTGTGTTAACTCTATTGGTTTTCCCATTTACCAGGATAAACATGAATAGCTAATCCTATCCTAATTATGTAACAATATGTGTTTTGTCCATAAGCAAGTACCTGGTTTCGATCCCACAATCCTTCTACAGATGTCTAATACTGTTAAGCTATTTAATTGTTGAGAATAGTTAGTCAAAAGGGTGTGGAATGTAGACTTCTCGCTAACTAATCTGTTGTTTTCCATGGGAGCAACACTTAGCAAAATCTGCTTGAACTCAGTGGAATAAATGGTTGAACCAAAACTTTTTACCAGATATAACACATTGCAATAAGGGCGTTACTTATGTTTTAACGCTGGCCACAACATCCCGCACAGGAATACACATCAGCATCCGTCCTAACCAACACCCGGCATCATCTATCCCCACCTGATCCTCCCACTCCTACGAGCAGAGCATTCCCTCGTGGAGACTCGAGGATGCGGTTGATCCTGGCGATGTGGGACATGGCGTCCTCGAAGAGGACCAGGTTCATCACTGCGTTCACCTCGTTATAAGCCTCCAATCCATCCACCAGCAGCTTGTTCATCGCTTGCCATGTTGATACCTGGGGTTGTGATGTTGGTTTACAAGTTGTCTAGCAAGTTATTTGGTAGACAGCACTGCTGGATCATCGGAAAGTTCAATATTTGTTACAGGATTGAATAATCACTATCTGTTTGATTGTGTATAGGAGGTATGTTAAGCTTTAGTGGTTAAATGGAAATTGTACTAATGTCTCTATTATATTCAATTTGCTGCAATACTTGCAGACACGATGAGGTCTGATGCACTAAAAATTCAGAAATTAAAAATTTATATTAAAATATTGAAAAATTAATGCAAAAGAATTTAAACAATACTAACAAAAAACTTTCAGCTAAAAAGTCGAGAAGTTACCGCTAAATATTTTGGGTCCCCGATCCCAGCGGAGAAGTGGCAGAAGAGAAGTGGTTCAGCAGTGAGCACCTCATCAGGGATGTCATCGAAGTATTTCTTCGCAAACTCAAGTTTGTTTTTCTCAAACATTTCAATATCCTGGGTGGAAAAAGGTCAGGATGCGTTGGGTTATCTATGTTGGTCCTGGTATAATTGTAAACACGGATGCATTAAATTAGCTTAAACATGTCTGGAAACAAAAATGTGTACAGTGTGTTGCTCATATGTATAACCAAGGGGTGGGGGAAGACCTTACATTAGAAGGGGTGAACCCATGTGACACCCCTGGGCGAGGAGCGTGAGGTTAAAAGACTTGTTTCTCAAATGCCCAGGTTTCCTTGTGGATACGGGAAATATTACAAAAAAATAAGCGGGCCGGTTGTAGAGTGAAATTGATGGGAGATCATAGAGGTCATAGACTCAAAACTACCTCTCATTTACAGGGATAAAAATTGAATAACCTATTCTTATGACTTTATCAAATAAACAGATTTAAAAAGAGGTGACAGCCATTGTATCTTGGTGAACTGATTGGCAGTTCCAATTTTTTCTGTCATCGATAGAGTGAAAAAGTGGGGATCACATTGATACATGGAATAAGTGGGTATCACATCAAATACCTTTTGGTCGATGAGTTTATCGCAGTACACCCTGGAAGCCTCATGCATCCATAGCCTCACCAGATCCGATATGTTCTTCACACAGTCAGATGTAGAGAACAGTATGCCCTGGGTATGCCATAGGTTGGATGATACAAGGTACACAAATATAGCAGTGTATAATATAAATTGGAATTTTACAAATTGTATTTTATTTCATTACTATGACTTTAAATGACCAATTATACATTTTTTTGCAAAAAGTGCCTTTAAGCTGAGAGGTTGTAGACCATAACAAGGGTTAGCTTGTCAGTTGTGTCTTTAAGTAACTTAGCAGAGATTGTCTGGGCCCTTTAGACTAAGGGTTGAAAAATACTGAAGAAACGTCTCACTTATATACAACACACTGCAATAGCTCCGGTAATCCAACAGTGGTTGTGAGGTAAGCTCACGATTGCAGGTGTAATAACGGCCCTTGCATTTCTCATTCACAGAAATAAAAAACTAATATTCTAATCTTAACAAACAATGTCATTTTGCTGGTTCTCTTTAATTTAATATAAAATATGCATTTTTTTAACAATAAAATAAATAATTCGCACTTGGAATATATTGGAGAGATCCCTGAGATTGAAGATGTAATGGAACTTGATGGCAGTTGGGAGAAAAGTGCTGTTGATCTTGGCGTGGAGGGCCAGGGCTGCTTGCACCAGTGTGTTGGACATCTTCTGCACTGCTACCGGGAAGCCACCCATCTGCAAGTGCTGGGTGAGGATGCTGCTGTAGATCACTTGAAGGGCATCCTGGGGTGGTGGAGGTGGGTTAGTGTTTCGTTTAGTATGAGTAGTTGGATCTGTTAGGTGTGGAACCCATTTTAAGGGAATTAATCATGGCCAAGTATACGAGCTTATAAGGGAAATCTGTGTGTTAAAGCAATAAATGATTTTATTGTTAGATGTTTCCACAATTTCCTTATACAATTCTTAGTACAAGGATACTAGAAAAGTAGTACATCGTGTATATGCATCTGTGTGCTCTGGAATCAGTGCAGCTGGTCAAATGCTGGGGCAGTCTCGCATGCGTAAAGTATGGAGCACTTGGACGGATGTGAGTCGAAATGGTTAACATGACCACTTTTTATACAAAAGTGGTTTTTGTTTTGAGCTGGGATCGAAAGTTGGCTTGCGAAAGACGTGTGGAGCATATACACCAAAGATTACCATAACATCATGCATAACATATGCTAGTTTAAAGCCCAACAGTTAGTCTGTCAAGTCAAAATGCTACACATCTTATAGAAACAATTTAGAATTGGTAGGTTGTGCCGCAGGGTCCTTAATGGTGCCACAAATTACTTAAATGGCAAGTAATGGACCAACCTGGCCGGGGAAGCTGACTGCGAAGACGCTGAAATGCCGTTGCAACCTTGGGTTGATGGTGAACGAGCCGGCGGTGGGGTTCATGCACGCCACGTATTGTACATTGTTGATATCCTTCAGTATCAACTTGGTACGGTCGTACCAGTGGCTGTAGTCCATATGTTGTCTGTGTGAGTGTGGGGGAGTGGTGTGGTTAATGGTGTGTAGCATGGCACTATTTCGTAAATACAATTTTTTCCAGCATATTAACACAGACAATTGCCACAATTCCTGCTGGCAGACACCATGTTACCAGAGCTATTGTACTGTGTTGAATACAAAAGATACATTGCTACCATGTACCTTGCCCAAAGACACAAAATAAACTACCGGCTGATTTCGACCCCACCACCTCTTGGGTGATCATCTGACATTTACGTTATTTATTCAAATAGAAATTTATCAATGTTACCTGATAAGTGTATGCGGTTGCACTGTACCATATGCGTCCACCTCAGGCATATTCATATCATCAATGAAGTACACCAGCCTGTGGAAATATTGCTGAATATATATATATATACAACAAAAGACATTTAATCTAACTTAGTTAGGTATATAGGCTAGTCTTAAGAAAAACAATAAGGTTGTTATAACACTTGTCGACAACTTGGAGCTGTTTCATTAATCTACTGGGATTAGGCAACTGAGCATCGTCTGGTTTTCATCCCACCACCTTTCACTCATTTGAGCTAACCGGCCCCATAATCTCGAAGAGCAAACTAATATGATCTGGTTTTCATCCCACCACCTTTCGCCCTCATTTGAGCTAACTGGCCCTATAATCTTGAAAAACAAACTAATATGAAGACAAGCCAACCTCTTAGACCCTGGTGGGCCAAAGTTCCTCCCCGCCTTCTTCTCCAGTGGCTTCTCGAGGACTCCCTGCAGCATCATGGAGGTGGTGTAGAAGTTGAAGGGAACGTTGGTCACCATGAAGTCATCAGGCAGTGCTGCCAGTTTGTCCTGCACCAGGACTGTCTTTCCTGCACCGGCATTGCCCACCAGCATCACTGGCCGTCGGATCTCCATCAGCAAATCCATGAAGTATCGGATCCGACGGGTCTCGGCGGTGGGCACCATGCATGCCTGCAGGGGTAGGATATTGGAAGAATAATTACACCTTTGCATGCACCTAGATTCTTATCACGGTTAACTGATCAGTGTAGTTGTTCTGGCAGTTTTTTAATTATGGTTCATAAAAATCTTCAAAATGTATCACTGAAATTTAAAAAAAAAAAAAAAAGTCTGAGTATACTTGTTTGTTAACATTTATGTTATACACGGTCCTTATTACAATGCATCAATTTTCGACTAAGGGGTGTGATTATTTTTTGTGTATTTGTGCAAATTACAAAAACATCAATAATACACATCTTGCGAAAACACTTAATAAAAAAAATATAAATATTGTGTAACTAAATGTGTCCATTAAATCTAAGCAAATTACAATAAAATGCAACAATTTATGCAAAAACATGACATTACATAGCCCTTAAGTATATTGTACAGTAATGCATAACTATAATAGAGAATATGATCACCTGTAGAGGTAGTTCTGGATCAAGTTCGAACGCAGGAACACTCTCGGACCATGGAAGAAACTTCTTAGTCTCGCTGTCAATGCAGTAATCAAACACAGTTCCAGCGCTTGGGAATTTTACCGTCTTGAACTCAGTCGTCCACCACTTGCTAAACTCAACTCTGGAACAGCAAGGTAGGAGTTTTGCACATTTTTCAGTGTTCTTTGTTTAATGATTTTCTTATATTTGCCATCACACTATACATGCAGGTATACAGTGATATACTCAATAAACCTTAACTAAATCTCACACAAAATTGAAATATGGTGAAATATTTAATACACTTATATATTTAAAATATTGAATACACTTGTGA
Organism: Ciona savignyi; assembly: GCA_000149265.1. NCBI lineage: Eukaryota > Metazoa > Chordata > Ascidiacea > Phlebobranchia > Cionidae > Ciona > Ciona savignyi. The sequence goes on along the minus strand of CH002827.1, from coordinate 2,134,316 downwards.
ACATATACCTCTTAACCATTTAGATATCTTAACCACCATAAATAAACTAAGGTACAAATCAGTTGCTTATTATTTAAGTTGTGATTTTAACCGCATGAACTGAACACTAGATCCTTGACCTGATCATTTGTGCTCCAGACTGTAATCGACCTGGTAAATCGGCTGGTGACATAAATAGAGTAAAGATGATAGGATAAGCTATTGATGTTTATCTTTGTGAATGGGAAAACTCAAGGGTTAACACACAGGCAATTGTCAGATCATCTCGCGCCCACCGTCGGGTTACCGTCGGGTTACCGGAGCTATTTCAGTGTTTTGTATATGATAGACACTTTCCTTCAATTTGGTAAAACCCATTAATCCGTTTAGGCAATGTTGGTAAAGTGCCTTGCCCAAGGATACAAAAACTAGTTAGCAACCAGTTTCGCACCTGCAACCTTTCGATTGAAAGGACACACTTAACCACCAGACTAACCAGCCAGACTAACTATGTAAGGGGAATTAGTATGAATCCAATGATTGCTTATAGATCTCAAACAAAACGGAGTTAATAGCTACAGGTACCTAATTTACTTTCTACTACATTAATATTTTTCCTTAATTTCCTAGTTTTGTTTTCATGCTACGGTAATAAAGATAATAACTACCAAAATTAAAAAAAACAAAAAACTGAAATAATTTAAACACATTGATAAAACTACACTATATTGCATATGTATAAAGAATAATCCTAATAAACAACCTGTAATCAATTAGCTGATCTTGGAACATCGCTCCTCCGAATGCCCAGATACAAGCGAACACAAAGTACAGCTCGTACAACTCTTTGGGACAATCTGCTGGTGTGTTTTCTGGCGTGAGCAGAACTTCAAGCAAGAAGCAAAGCATCTATGGGAAGATATTGTATGGTTTAAATCGGATATTGTATGGTTTAAATTTAATTTTTATTTGATTTATTATCGTAAATAACGAGCAAATAAACTAACTTAGAGTGTATGGTATAAATTGGTGGTTTTACCTTCTTTTTTTATTTCTTTATTATCGTAAACAAGGAGAAAAAACATACAAACTAAGCTAAAACTTTGGACTATTGTAGTTACCCACCTGTATTTTGGCACACTCAGGGATGGGAGTTATAGTTTTGAACCTTCCTCTCAAAGTCTCAAGGCAAGCTGGAATGTACTTGTCGAATAGAATCGTCAGGTTGGCTTTTTCTGACTGGATTTCACGCTTGTCAATCCAGGAGGTTACCTGGATGGTAATGAAGTATACAATCGTTGCTCTAGCTTAGTGGTGGGCAACATCTCTAGTAGGCAGGCCAGATGTGGGAAAATGAAGTTCTTATTAAATGAATTGTATTTAATATCTTAATCTCATATTTATTCACCAATGCAAGTAATAACTCTTAAAATTTACAAAGAATATGACCAAAATATACATAATGGATTTATCATTTAATTCAATATCTAGTGAAGTCAATGAGGCAGTTGTGGTTGATCAAAGTTGTCAAGAAGTAATTTGAACTCTGGCTGCCACATTACAGTGATGGTTAGATACAGTCTGCGGGCCAGATCAGGGTATATTTTGCACATGCCTGATCTAGCTGATTCATGTTTAATTCATATGAATGAGAAAGAACAATGAAACTTATCACTTGAGGAATTGGTACATCAAACACATATGCTTACAGCAGTGCTTTGCAACCTTTTTTCACTCGAAGCAGATTTAAAAAATTTGACGTCACATTGTAGTCAAAAATGTACAATGGGAGGTCTTCTGACAAGCTATTCATATACATTTGATATTATATTAGTGAAGTGTCTGATAGCCGTAATATTTAAAATTGCAAAAAGTAAAATCCTTTTTGTTTGGTAAAAACTGTTTAAAAATATTATTTTCCACCGGCACACCCAGCTGTGTTTTGCGCACAGTAGTGTGCCATGGCTCTGGTTTACAGATGCACTTACCACAGGATTCCATCCAAGATCTGCTGGGTTGAGATAAAGGATACCAGCTCTCGACACTGTGGCAGGGGTGGCAGTTCTGAGGTTGCTGATCTCAAACAACAGCCTCATGGATGGGGTGAGAGGGATTCGCTCGTTACTGGCGAGTGTCAGCACCTGGGTGGGGGTAGTGATTTAGTGATAATTACGATGGTGTAATGTAGAAGAGAAGGGTTGTAACGGGCAGTAGAGTAATTGTAAAGAGGAGTTGAAGGGTTTTTATGGGCAGTAGAGTAGTTGTAATGGCAGTAAAGATGGGTGTAATGTATAATAAAAGGGTTGTTATGGGTAGTAGAGATGGGAGTGGTAATGGGCAGCAAAATTGGGAAAATGCAGTAGAACAAGCATTAAATTACTTTGTTGTCATCCATGACTGTGTTGAGCGATTCAATCCACATGGGGTCGATGTCACCATCCAACACGATCCACTTGGGCCCGTTGTGCGTCACGTTCGACAGATCTCTCATCACAGTGGAGAACAACCCATCCTTCCACTCACGCGTGGCTGGGTTGATGATTCCAAACAACTCGTCGTTGGTCACGGCTTTCGGGTTGAGATCGACCCATATCGGACGCCGTTTCATGTTCTGGTAGCATTTCATCAGCGATTTCAGCACCTGGAGAGGGGTTATGGTAGAGTTAAGCGAATAAGTAAGCTTGTTACAGTAACTTATTTAGTATACACACAAATCACTAAATCAGTGTACCATTTCTTGAGTTTTAGCGGTAACTGACAACATAATGGAAACAAGATGCTCAACAGGATATTCATGAATTATCTCTGTAAATGGGAAATAGCAAGGGGCATTATTACATACGTAATTGTCATACAATCCCTTTAGCTACCAGCAGACGACAACACTTTTTATGAGTTAACGGCCAGACTTATAAAAAATGACACGAAAAGGATAAAGCAATAAAACTAATAGATAAACTGGTATGTCAATTAATATGTGATGTTTATAAGTACCTGTGTCTTCCCTGTTCCAGCATTCCCAATCACAAACACTGAATGTCGTACGAACAACAACTCATCAAGCTGCACCAGCTTCAACACAAAGTTGTCTTCCGCTTGTAGCTTTAAATCCTGGCAGAATGTGGGGTTAAAATATGTAGAATGTGGAGGGGAAAAGGGGGAACTTGGGGAGTGAAATTTGTACTTTTAAAATGGTATTCCAAAGAAAATATATATCTCTGGGATTATCTGTGGGCACAATTCAAATTTTGCTAAGTCTCAATTTTATCGTTTAGGAAAAATTATCAAATTTAAGGAATTCTTATTAGATTACATCCATATTTAGGTATAATAGATTACAACTTGTAACAGGACTCCTAACTATATGACATTGCTAAGCGGGCTAGACAAGGCTGTAAGTTGCCGGCTTTTGCAATAGATTCTGTGGTTGGATTACTGCTCTCTTCCCATAAGGTACTTACTCCCACGTAACAATACGATGCTAGAATGAAACAGATTTTATAAAAGATAAAACTGTTTCCTACTTACATGCACCGCTTGTCTGCACATTTTCTCAAGATCGAGATCCCGTTTACGTGGGACGTCCAGTGCAGGGAACAGATCCCCGATGAGTCCCATGAATACCGGCATGTCATCTGTCACGATCTTCGGGATGTTGAAGTCACGAAGAGCTCGCATCAGCACCTATCGTAAGGTGACAGGGAGAGGATGTATTGGTTGGAAAATGGAAATGTATTAGTTCGTTGTTTATTACTTGTTTTGATCCATAAAATGCTATATTTAAAAGGACAGAAACTGTGGATAAAAAAATCTAAAAAAGGCAAAATGAGAGTTGAACTTGGACCCAATTTAGCAGACGTCAATGGGGTCATTGTCACTAGTTTGCCCCATGTTTAGGTCAACATGGCTAGGGTTTTCCCATGTATGAGAAATGGCACCATAGTTCTCCAGCAACCCAGGCTATGGACTATAGGTAGTTTGATGATTACCCGACACCTGACAAAAAGTATTGTATGCACACAATAAAAAATAATATCAAAATGGGTACCACAGATAAAACCGAGTACCCTATCCTGACCTGTTCCTCGGGTCTTGTTTTGTCGCTTCTTTTCAACGAGCCCGCCACTACAAGCACGGACTTGATAGCGCGCAAGCCCCAATCGTAGTGGTCCTGTTTGGAGAGAAGCTCCTTGCAGAGAGTGTAGAGAGTGATGAACTTCCTCGCTAAGATCCTCGCCTCCAGGAAGCCCTCAGCCACCAACATGATCTCGCAAATCAGCTCGAAATCAGGGACCACCATGGCGCACGGTCGGAACAAAGCCTATGGAGCACATGATGACGTGGACTTGTTATATCATGGAGGAGCAATCACACAGAACAATGAATGGGCAGTTAAAAGGAATTAAACCTTGTGGTTCACTCATACATAATCATGTTGGAATACAAGCTTAGAGTTAGTGGGATCAAAACCAGCCAATAGCTTATCAGCGGTTTAAATTTAACACACTCCAAAAGCTCAGGTAAAAGGACTGTAAACACAAGATAATTTAAATATTGCCAGTGCTATAATCCCCTTTTCTGTTTTTTATACCAGTGGATCTAAAGGAGTAACCTATACTAATTGAAAATCTTTTTGAAATAAAACAAATGCATAACCCTTTACAGTATTTGAGTAAAAAAAACAAGAACAAATTGTTCACCTTCAAATTTTCAGGCAGTTCAGTCCTTCCAGCATAGCCTGGGTTCATGGTGATAAAGATGCCAACAGTGGGTATGAGGGATATCTCCTCCCCTTGGAAGATGAACCTCTTCTTTTTGAACCGAATCGCATCTTGGATCGATTTTACCTGAAAAAGTCATTTTTAACCATTGGTGGAAAAGTTCAAAATGATCATAAGCATACCACCGCATCCTTACAGTTAGGTTGAGGACGCAATTGCATTGTTTTTAAAAATGATTGTAATTTGTTGGATATTGTTGTAATTTTCAATGTGTATATTCAGGTCACTAATGATAGCTTTTGGGGTCATCAGTCAAAGGTAGGTGGGATTAAAAGTAAGACTGCCAGTTAGTTGGTGTACAGCGAGGCACTTGACAGACCCTGGCGATCAACCGTATCCTATTTTATAAACCACTATTTCAGCATAAAGTCCGTTTTGTGAAGTTTGTTCCTTCTACTACAGGATAATGCTCCTATTTTAAAAGCCACTTAAAAAATCTTGACAAGACCAACCTGCACGGCAACCACAGAGAGCACTTCCACTGAGATCCTGTTAAACTCATCGAAACATCCCCAAGCCCCAGTTTGCGCCAACCCCTTGTATATATTACCGATCGACTTATAGTCCATCTGCTCCGAACAGTTGAACACATACACCATGATACCAAGGGAGCGGGCGAGATCTTTCGTCGTCTCAGTTTTGCCTGTTCCTGCCGGGCCAGCAGGGGCTCCCCCCATGATGAGATGCAGGGATTGGGTCAACGTTATGTAGCATCTGCAAAGGTCGATATCAATGTTGTTTTTTAAACTGTTTCATATTTGAGTTATGAAGATTAAACACCAAATTTTTAACTGTGTACAAATAATACAGACTTCGTAAAATGCGGATTTCCCTACAGTCGCAGGTTTAAAATATTGGTTTTACATACAAGTCTGTTTGAAACTTATTGCTGTTTGGGTGGTTAGGGATTAATATCAATTTCGGCATGTGGTTGGTATAAAAATCAATATTTTGGCGGTTTACTATAGAGACATTCAAATTCTATTAAACATTGATCTTATAGCTAATCCCACTAATTTATAATACCGATACGGAGGTACTAATAATTTTGCAATCCTCAAAAAATAAAACTGCAAACTCTGAAATAAAATAAAGGCAATAAAATTTATTTTTAATTTTGAAACATAGAAATGTTACTATATTTTTCAATTACAAATAGATCAATGTATTTAAATATAAACAAAAAAAATTCTTCGCTTTTTTACCATTATGTAAATCACTCAGAAAAACAACTGTAATTTAAACTAACAGCCACCTGTCAGTTAGAGGTGTAATGACGAGTCTGGGAGTATTTCCGAGGTATTCGTAGGAATATACGAACTGAGCATCACAAATGTTGGCGAAGCAGTGTTTCTTCTCATCATCCCAATCTGTGTCGGAGTTGGGGATTGCCACACAAACTCTGACGCACTTTCAATCTACAATATTGCTTTGCTTATATAATGTATATGTTCTTATGAACTTTATTTATATTGCTAAGCAATGCATATGTGGCTTATGAGTTTTATTTATATTGCTAAGCAATGCATATGTGCTTATGAGTTTTATTTATATTTCTATACATCGTGTAAGTCATTATATGAGTTTTATAAATAGACTGTTGTGGTGATTTTTGCTTTTATATGCTAGATTTAAAGTTTTGGTTTATAAAAATGTCCTTAAACACTTATAAAATACGTATGATGTTATCAATACGACAAGCTGAACACTATGCAATAGACAATGGCGGTGTTTTAGAAATTTGTCTCATCCATATTGGCTCTATCATAATTTGTCCTGGTAGTAGTGTAATCCTCAGGCAGTACTAGTTATAGTGAACCTTAATAGAATAATGCAGGCTGCAGCCAGGTCAGAATGAAAAAATGGACAAACTCTAGCTCAATGTGGGCATGTGAAATGTAAACACAGTAATTTTTATTATACATGTGTCCAAAAATTGTCAACCAGCTAGCTATTTTAATATTTGATTTGAGAGACGAATTCAATAAAGTTCAAACCTTCTGCTGTATAAGCTTGGCAACGACATCTCTAGCGTGCACGTCGATTGTACAGATGGTCATGATCTTCTGTCGGTCGTTTGGGGTGAGGCTGCCTATGAGCAAGCCGATCAAAGTGTTGAGTTGTTGGACTTGTTTCTTGAAATAATCCTTCAACGCATGTTCGTAACCTTCCTCCAACCTCGCGAATGATATCCCAACCTGGTTAATGCATTGCACCAGCATTAGTTGTCACGCCATGTTTGCAGGCAAGCAATATGGAGGTAAACATGCATGTTTACATGGTTGTCATGTTAGATTTTAAGTTTAAAAGCTTATGACTGGAGGGGCTTATGAATTTTGTCTAAAATAATGGTATTGGCCCAAAATAAATTTCTGATATGTTTTTTTTAAAGAAAAGCAAGAATGATGGCTGTTTATTGTACAAAAAAAGAAAACCAAATAAATCATCAATCGTTGTAAACAATGTTACACCAATTATTTAGATACAACGAATCGAATGTTTCTCTTTAGGGTAATAAGTACCTAAATGAGACTGGGAGTTGAAAAACCAAAAACACATATTTGTGGAGAAAGATTTCTTTACTGAGAATAAATCCACAGCAACACACTCTGTGATAAGAATTGTCAGCCAAGAAGTCCCAATTACTCCTAATTGTCCACTCAATATTGCAGAAAGCTGCACCCATCAAACCACCTACCTCTGTGGACCACCAGATTTGAGTGGAGGTTAGTGCCACTTGTGCAGGGTAGTCGAACAACCACTGATCGCGAGGTTTCTCCTCGTAAGTGACCACCGCTTCAGCGAGCTCATTACGCACTGTCGCTCGCATAGCATCCATCACACGGTTCAACCACAGTTCAACCTGATATGGTGGTTTGGTTTACTTTTCCACTATAGCTCAGTAACTGAGCAACTGTCGAATTATGAAAGGATATTTACGAATTTATTTCATAGGTAGTAATACCTAGAGCTGTAGAATATAGGATATTATATTCATGCTTATCCCCTTAAATGAAAAAACCAAGGGGGGTTAACACACGGCAATCCATCAGATCACCTCATGGCGAACTGTCGGGCTATTGCAATGTTGTGTATGATTCACATGTTTCTACAATTTAGTAGAATCAATTAATCTGCTGGGTTCAAGCAATGACCATTAAGTGCCATGCCCATGGACACAACCGATTCGCCAGTAACAAGTTTTAAACCTGATGCACTTCGTAAACATGATAGAGATTAGGACTACTTTAGCAATGTTCATTAGGTGTTTTGATATAACTTAAGACAGACCATATAAGGCAGGTCTTACAAGGATCCGGTTTAATGTATTTTATTACCCATTCTGATACACCATTTTTATTATAAAATAGGGTACAGTGCTTTTCATGTGTTTTCACTGAGAAAATTAGGCAGTTTTCCTATATAATGTAAGGTCATCAAAATTGTTTTCAATAATGACCGCCTCAATCACTCAGCTGTGTTGGATTTAAAATATTGGATTTAAAAACCAACAGTAGAAAAGGTTTTTATAGTACGCATGCTTCACAAGACCGATACATATACAGAATTAAATATAAAAAACGGATCTTTTTAACGAGACCAACACAGTTTCGAAACCTAAAAAATAGGTTTTTATAAACTTTGTAGCAAAGATGCACAAACCCCACCTGCCCAGTGCAGTGGCAAAGTTCACCGAACGCCACATACTCATCCTCGGTGCTGTACATCCCAAGTGCGGATTTCGAAGCCTCCCCTCCTTCCTCCTCCTCGAACTTCAGCTTGGACATGTTGTCGAAGAGCTTGGCGAGGTGGCGGGATACCTGTGTGGGTGAGGGGGTGTGAGGTGCTTATCCAAAAAATATTTCAACAGGTTTTATCAATCAGTAATAGTGTTGGTGGTCTGCACTCAGCCACAGGTTATAGATTCAAAACTGAGCACAGACTACATAAGTATGTCTTTGGGTAATATACTTTATGTCCTTGGGTGATGTACCTAGCAAACATTGCCAAAACCATGTAGAATAATGGGTTTTACCAAAACTCAAGAAACAAATTAATCGTATATGCTACATTCCAATAACCCAGGTAACTCAGCAGTGAGTGCACAACTATCGATCTATCTTGCTATAACAGGTTGAAATCTATTAGTGTACTAAATGTTACCCATATTGGGAGAAGGATGTGTCATTCGTACCCCAGTATGTACCATAGGATCCATACATTGTTCCTGTTGTGTTGCACTGAGAACATTTACAAGGAAATTCTCACCTCAACAGGGTTGTTTCCATTGGACAGAATATCAAGCAAATCACTTGAAGAAACGAAATAGAATCTTGGAAATGCAAGTCGCTTGGTTTCTAAGTATTCAGCCAATGCCTTCTCGCATAATGTCAGCTTGGCCTGTTTAAAAGTAACTTGGAATAAAATAAGGATGCAACACAACTTATATAAAGTATGTATTTAAACGAACAGAATAGTTTATCATGTCCTACTTTTGAAGATTGGTATGTTGATGGATATATAATTTAATAACTACTATATTGTGGACTTTAGCAAAAAATTGTTAACTTTGGTGAACAAGTGAACTTTTTTGGGGAATTTCAATAAATTTTAAAAGATTTTGTTAACTTTAGAGGGAATTTTAATAATTGTGGAAAGAGTATCAGTAACTTTTACTTTACTAAAGTATTACCTTACTACTCGCAGGTAATTTCTTAACTTTTTATAGGATAACTTTTATGGAAATTTTGTATCAAAAATTTGTTTATTTTGGGAGAAAAACAATAATAATCTATGTAAT
>CH002827.1:2068940-2124654 GCA_000149265.1 Ciona savignyi | reverse complement strand
ATCAAATCTCTTGGAATCTTCCGGAAGTTGCGCCCGGATGTCCTCAGAGCCGATGAAGATGCTCTCGAGATGAGACCAGGTCCTCTGCACCTCGAGCCAGATGGTGAGGACGGAATCGGCAGTGGAGAGCTTCTGCACCCCAACCCAGACTACCCTCCTCGAGGAAGTGGGCGATGTACTTCGATGTCATCAAGTTTTGCAGTTGCACCTGGGAGATGTGGATATGGGGGTTTATTTCAGTGCATAATGGTTGCACTGAGGAAAAGACATTAATCCACTATAGAATGTTTTATTTTGAGCTATTTTCGAAGATTACTTCAATAAAGCAACATTTTAAACATTTTATGAACAAAGGTTTCCCATCCCAAGTATAAACATGAATCCTATCCTATGAAACTCAGTTTCATCATGTTGGACTAACTGTTGAAAAGTTGTTGTATCAATAAGAACCCCTTGGGTAGTTGGCTGTATCATTGGGTAAAGCACCTAGCGGAAATCACCTGAAACCTATGGATTATTGGGTCCAACTGTGGAAATGTGTTATTCATGTAGACTTACAACACAATGCTAGTACCGGTAACTTGCCTGTGGGCTTTCCCTAAATAATTTTTATTTAAGTTATATCCCATGTTTTTCCACCCACAAGGATAATCATAAGCATTCCATTCTATTCATAAAGCAAATATACTTTTCATATTTAGACATTTCACAATCTTACTTTATTTATTTTTGATCCATATAGTATATACCTGGTTATCTTCTAAAGTCTCCACAAGTTCCTCATTGCTCTTAATAAGAGGAGATTGTGTCCTCTGGTGGTGCTCGTACTCAAAGTCCATAGCAGCCCACGTCACATCCAACTCACGCAGCGTCTACATGACAAATAATATGGTTAGATATATTCCTATGCCTTATTTGTTTTATTTGGTTTATTTTTTGCTTGTTCATTACAAATTATGAAGAATATAGCGTGGACAAATAAAATAGCAGAAAATGCCACATTATATATAAACAAAGAGAAGTGGCTATTAAACATTACAATGAAAAATGGGAAGAGTTGAATTTGCAAATTATTTAATTTGATAATAAACATGTTAATGCCCTGAAAAAAAAGTAAGCAGTAAACTGATCAGAAAGAAAGAGTAGTTAATCAGTTTTTCCGTCAGTTTAAAATTAAGGTTTACTAAAGTCTTCTAGTTTTTGGTTAACCAGTTAACAATAAACTGATTCACAAACCTAAAATTGCTTGGCAAATACCATGCACTTTTATTAAATATCTTAAATCAACGTCTTAAGAATAAAAAAAAATATGTAAAAGTTGAATGAAATGAATGTTATAATCATTTAGACAATACTAACAAGTGGAAATAGAAAAATCTATACAAAAGAGGACAACTAAAATCCTTATAAGATGTGAATGCAATTAAGACGGGCAAGAAAATTTTGAAACCAGAATTGAATTTTACACATTCATTTGACACCAGAATTGAATTTTACACAAGTCCTGTACAAAATAGATTCTATATATTTCAGTGTTTCCCACCTTCTCCATTCCCATCTCCTTGACAGCTTTATCCACAATCTCCCTGACCTCATCTTCAAAGTTGTGGAGGTTGAGTTTGAGGAGGTCGGCTAGCGTGGTTGTTTCATCCATCGTGAAGCGCACCTGGTGGGAATGGGTGGTCATTGAACATACCAGGATAGGATATTTATGTTTATCCTTTTGAATGGGAAAACCAATGCGTTGCCGTTGATAGACACGTTCCTTCAATTTGGTAAAACACACTAATCCGCTAGATAAGGACAATGTCTGTTAATTGCCTTGCCCGAGGACACTGCAAACTAGCTAGCGACCACTTTCAAACCTGCAGTCGACTTATATAAAAACTTCCAAAAATACCTTGGCAGCTTGCATGAGTTCATGCCAATGACGATCGCGAATGGCTGGGTTCTGCAGGTCACCCACAGCACGCAACGATGTGATCATGTTCTTCACCAGCGAGTCAAGCCCTCCAAACACATCCCATGCTCTCGCTTCTTTGTCCAGTGTTCTGATATCCTGAGCAACATGGGGTCAGGTGTGGTAGTGTAGAGTCTGGTCGGTTAGATTATAACATTGAAAACCAACCGGGGATTAGTCAGTTGTGTATCTGAGTAGGGCATTTTGCGGACATCCCCTGAACCCAGTTATTTGATGGGTTAAACAAAAAACCATTCAAGTGCCCATGGTGTTTAAATCTTTCCGTCCCAACTCGCCATATATCGCGAGTTGGTGGGAAAACATGGTATCCCGCCTGTACATAAATGGGTGCAAATCTAAAAAACGATTTCTCCGCAATGCGTAATGGTAGAGACCTCAGCTATGGCTCATTCGATCAAGGAAACCCTATATTTTATTCTCTGTAATTTTCGTGGAGAAATATTGAAAATGCGAGGAGTGATAGCCTTTCTTTTTCAAGGCTTCGCCTCTTATCTCTATCGATTTTACACGAATTTACAAGTGACTAACTCAGCCAATAATAGTCGCGTTAACTTGCGGAGAAGCTCTTTTTGTCAAGCAAGTCTTTCTTTACATTCTCTGTGAATTTAGTGCCGTTGAGAAAAAAAGGAGAGCGTTGGTGACGTTTTCGCAGCAGGCGTTTATGCTTCGTGTTCACCAAAGCATGAATCCAGCTGGGCCTGCTGAGCGCACGATAAAGAAAAAGGCGGCGAGACTAGCTAGTTCGGTGTGCCCTGCTTTGAAGAATATTGGATATAGTATTTGTGTTTGTTTGCTTTTGTATGCCCTTTTTACACTTCCTTCACTGTTCTTATTTATACTTTTTACTATTTTAGTTCTACAAAACTAAAAACTTCAATGCGTTTTGGTTCAATTTTTCATAATATAGTTAGAATAAAGGAAAATTTCAATTAGGAATAGTAAAAAAACTACTGAAGATACAAATACAGTTCAAATTTTCCTGAGTACAAAAACTATTAGACAATCTACATTCCAATTTTCATATCATTTGGGCATACCAATAATTAGTGAGTATTTCGTTTGTCAGTGCACCTCAAAATTTTCAAAGTCGAGCAGAATTTTCTTTACATAAAAAGTGGTGTTCCTTAAAGTTTACATAATATATTCTTTATTGGAGGTAGATTCTAGGTGTGCGGTTTGTTTAAAAGAGGGATAAATTATCTTTCCAACCATACTAAATATTAAATCATAGCATAAATTTGAGTAAAACTGTGCTAATTTGAAAATGACCAAAAATTGTAAAAAACACTGCAGGACAGCATGTTTAAATTAATGCATTTGGCCGGGAGTGAAAGAGTTAACACACTGCAATAGATCATGTAATCTGACAATGGCATGTAAAATAACGCTTTTAAAAGTTTTAAATTGTTAGGAGTACAATTTTACGAAAGCAAGTTTATAAGTAAGTTTTCATATCCCTACACATGCAGACCCTAGATTAATGCAGCATCCAGTGAGTTCCCAATGCAAAGGGGCAACAACACAGTTACTTTAAACCTGTCGAAAGCCACAACCAAAACATCCATGCACCTTAGCAAACCGCTTGCAATCTATGTCCATCTGTTCAACATTAATATCTGCCCACAAAGTGGTCTTCCAGTCATCTGTGCTGGTTCGTACCAACTGCACCAGGTCCCATACCCCCTTGCACAGTCCAACTTCCCTCCTGCATGCCTGTGGAAATAGGGTGGGTGACGGAGTTGAATATTTGCGCGATGTGGTAAAACAGATTCATCAACTTAACAAAGGATGGATCAACAATTTACACAGGGCAGGATTTATGGACGTGTAGTACACATCGTGTACATGTTAAAACGACTCTAAATAAGTATGCACAAAGTTAACTGATATTGCTTTTATACCACCTTTTTCAGCATTATTCCCACTAATAAAGTGTTGACTGCACAGGACTTGTACATGTGTACCGTACTGCAGTCGTTTGTACAACTTTTACTAAACCTTAATGCAATTTGACTAAACCTTAAGCAAAAAAAAAGAAAAGGAAAAAATACCAGTCAATGAGAATGAGTTCAGGAAAAAATATGGTTATTTAATAAACCACCAAATAATTGGTTAAAGTGCACAAAGATAAAATAATAACCCGAGGTCCACACCAACCTTCAGCTGTTTATAGTCGGGAACGTTGACCTCGAAGAGGCCGGCGGACTCGTGCAGGGAGATCATCTCGGTTTTAAGGTCGAGGACGTTCTCCTGCATGCGGTCGAGGTTGGGGTAGGCGGCGACGCAGTCGAATCGGAACACCAACTCTTTGCGGAACTTCTCACGGAACTCGTGCTGCTTCACGTCGAAGCTCGTGCATTTGCGGCGGATTATCGACACTTCGTTCGCCTGGTGGTTGTCATATATTCAGCAGTTTATTGCGTGGAAAAAGTAACACTGGGACTATCATCGGGTATATGGGCAAGCCATGTTAGGCCCAAGGTCATAGAGAACAACAAAGTCATGCGATTAAAATAAAATCAGTCAATCGAGCAATGACATCATAAATACACAACAGTGGTGAAGAATGATAAGGATATGTTTGGTCAGATAGCTTAGTGGTTACAGCGTTGCCTTTCGTCCGAAAAGTTAAGGAATCGAAACTAGCTTCTGGCTAATGGTTGTGTCAATTTATAATGCACTTAGATGATGTTGCTTGAACCCAGTGGGTTAATGGGTTAAATTAACACAGTGTTTATAATATTCCACAAGACAACAACAACTCAAGTAACCCAACAATGTCTGGTAGATAGGACTAATCTGACAATTGTTCAAGTAATCTTTGTGTTTTACACCATCTTTTGAGTTAAACTTACAGGGAGAAGCTAAGTACATTATTATACTTTTTGTTGCAGTTTACTTGAGCTATTGCAGTGTGCTGTAGCTGTTGGGGACAATGCAATAGTTTTTGATCAACCCATTAAACCACTGGGTTTAGAAAACATCCGCTTATTCCCAAAGAATATATATGTAGCTTTATTCAACAGTTTCATGTATAAGACAAACTTAAAAGGCAAACTTAGTTTGTATATGACCTGTAAAAGACAAACTTAGTTTAACAAACGCAAATTGCGCACCTGTAGTGGCGCGACGGTTTGCTTTACTGTGACCGACAACTTCCTCGTATTGTTCCATTGTTCCGGGAGCTCCTGCAGCTGCAGGTGGACGTCCTCCGACATTTCTTGGTCATATGCCTGGTGAGGAACAATAGTGATGTGGGGCGTGATAATTGGACAGGGCACTCGACTCGTGCTATATGTTTATACACATTATTTCAACCCAGTATTTTGTACTCTGCCAAGTTTCAAACCTGATATGCTAGTCACGATGTCCATTTTGAAAAATTATTACGAAACTTTTAGTGGTTAATGAGTAGTTAATGTGGACAATTTAAATACAGAATGACATTTTTTTTAAAATTAAAAGAGAATCGACCACATCAACCAATTGGCCGTGCAACCCAGAAGTTTTACAAAGTCTTGAACTTGTGATAAGCTCATAACTAGGTTTATTTTAAAATGTCATTCTCTATGTGAGTGGTTCAAATTAACAGCTTATCTTAGTACAACACTAAACAGGCGGCGCTAACATTGCAGCATTTTGTGAATTTACCAACCTACCTTCAGCAGTTCTATGGTCTGTTTGAGAGGTTCGAACATGACATCCGTAGCATCGGCACGATCTCGCACTGCCATCAGATGACCCATACACTCCACCAACCCATCATAATCACCCTCCTCAATCGGCTTACTTAGCCCGAGGTCGGCAACCTTGATGAATTCCTTCAAGTCTGACAGGCTCGACTCGACGTGGTTGATTAGGTGCTGGAGAGGAAATTGATGAGGTGTAAGGTTTGGAGGTTTAAGCTTGTACACAAGACAAGACAAGTGATATAGGGGAATTAATAAGGTGTAAGGTTTGGAGGTTTAAGCTCGTATACAAGAACAGTGATAGGGGGGACTTGATGCAAGGTGTAAGGTTTGAAGGTTTAAGCTCGCCGGTATACAAGACAACTGATTCTAAATTGGTAGCTGTGGGTCTTGTTGTGAAGTATACCCACGTTCTAACAACTGTTTTCGGTCAAACAGAGTATAAACATGTAGTCCAGCCAAAATAGCGTAGTGCATTAGTGCTTAACCTTTTAGTCGAAATAGGTCAAAAATGTCAAATCCTGATAAAGTTAGTTTTGTCCATTGGTAAAGCAAAGGCAATGCAACAATTGAGTGTGTAATTACATTAATGCCTTTTTTTCATTCACTGTGATAAAACATATTCTAACTTATGAGCACCGTCCTACCTCTTTGAACATGTAGCTCCACCGTTTCACTGTGTTAAGCAACGCTTGTTTAAATGGTTTGATCTGTACCAGGAACCAGCTGTCGAATACTTGCGTGGCCGTCACATTGCTTATTACTTGGTACAAACCCTCATACGAATCAATCTATAGTGAACAGTGGATGTAAGGTATTGTAATGGTAATGGTAATTACTGTGCGAAACGGCTTAGTAAATTAGCGAGATTACAAATATACTAGGATTCTACATTATATTAATTGAAACAGACAGACAGAGACACAAAGCTTGTCGCTAACTGGTGGTTTATTTCATCGGTAAACTCCAGGCAGCTAAAAGGTTGTAGAATTAAAACAATTTGCTGGCTCGACTCTTGTTGAAAAGCAAGCCACTCAAGAATAGATGTAAGGTATTCTAACAATAAATGCTAAGTGAAACAGATCTTCAAGATAATTATAATAAAGTGTACATTTATTAAATTCACTTAAAAAAATTTAAACAAGCAATGTGTAACATAACTGCATGTAGTCGTAAGTTCAAGAGAACATTTGAATATATCATATAATCCTGACCATTTGTACTTGGTTAATGTATATAAAAAGTTTAGTAAGTCTTGATAACCATGTGATTTCGTGTCCTGGCATTTAAATTAAAAATTAAAAAAACAATGTGTCACATAAGTGCTTCTTACTTGTTCTTTGAACTGAGTAAGAGTGGGAGGAGTCTCAGGAACCCCCTCATCCCCATGCATCTCCACCTCCTCTGGAGCCAGTATGTGGCCGTAGGTGAGGAACTGCTTCATGAATTCCTGCAGTGGAATGTTGGTGTGACTGGATGATTACCTTATTGGCTGCATGTTGGACTGACAGCGGAAAAGTTTATTATACCGGCTGCAAGCTGTTTGGATTGTATGTTTCAAGGTAAAACTTAATGAATTAAAGGGCTGAACAAAAAATGTAGCAATGTTTAAGCACAGTAAATACACTGCAATAGCTCCGAAAATCCAACTTGGGTGATGAATGAATCTGGCGATTGCATGTTAAAACAAAGCCTACGCACACCAAGTTTTACCTGCCGGTCATCAGTCCAGAGAGCTCCGTACTCAAGAAATCCTTGAGAGTAGGCGATGGCTTTGTCTATAACCTCGTGCACACGACTCACAAGATCACCTCTCATAGCAGCGAGTTCAGCCATATCATCCATGTCCGCCTGGGGAGGATAGTTTGTTAGCTCGGATGGCAGAGGCTGAAAAACTTTGTGTTTTAAACCTGCAATTCTATCCATAGGCAGATAGTTTTAAATTAGCACGGGCAGTACAGAAGTCTAGGGGTAATGTGTTCGATACCAACTAAGTGTTTTTGTCTAAAAAGTATAGTGTTGGAAAAGAAGGGCGCTATAACACAATCGTTAGAATACTGCCTGCCCACATCTGGGATGTAGAAGCTGAAAATTGTATCATGGAACAAACCTTATAATCGGGCTGACCAACTTGTGGTGCGATACGGGGCACGAGGGTGCTCATCTTGTATATATCAACAAGCAGCCCCTCAATGAGGTCGAGAAACCCATCAGGAGCCCCCTCCATCAGTGAAGGTCGGAATACCATGTCGGGTGATTGGAGCTCGAGCTCGGCAATGAACAAGGGTTGGACATCCGGCTGCATGAAAAAGGTTCAGACTTGTTTTTAAGCAAAGTAAAATTGTGCAGGGTAAGCCGCACGCTGGGAATTGGAGACCTGGCACTCCTAATAAGAACTAAAAAGAACAAAATTTTACAATCAATCATTATAATCATAGAACACAAATGCACTAAAGTAATTTTTATATGATTTAGTTTTACACCTGTAAAAGCATTAACCGGCTATATTTCAATGCATTATATATAAACTTGTTGGAAGGTCACATCAAATCAAAGTAAAAAAAAAATTAAAAAGCATTAAATATTTCTTTATATTGTAATGGTGATCTTTTTTCTTGTTTTTGAATGCACAATAATCGCACTCACGTCTGTATTTTCCATGAAATAATTGAGAGAGCAGAATATGCAGTTGAAGAATCCATCAATGACCATATCATCAAGATAGCTGATGTAGGCTTGCCATATCTCACTGCTCTCAACAGCATTAAAGAAATTAAGGTTTTCCTGGAGCAACATGAACATAATTACCTGGGGCCTTTCTCCATATACCTTTAGATTGACAGATATAGCTTTAGATTGACATATATAGCTTTAGATTGCCAGATATAGCTTTAAGTTGCCAGATATAGCTTTAAGTTGCCAGATATAGCTTTAGATTGCCAGACAAAAGGTTTTTCAACAGTAGAAGTGAACACAGTGACACACCAGACATGGAATTGACGAATTTAAAATTCTATTACTTTCGTGACCAGTTTGATTAGTGGATAACGTGA
Organism: Ciona savignyi; assembly: GCA_000149265.1. Classification (NCBI taxonomy): domain Eukaryota; kingdom Metazoa; phylum Chordata; class Ascidiacea; order Phlebobranchia; family Cionidae; genus Ciona; species Ciona savignyi. Next base: position 2,115,931 of record CH002827.1, on the reverse strand, counting down.
TGTTAACTAGGGCATCATTGAAGATAAAGGTTTTGTGTATTTCTAATTACTATCACATTATCGATTGCTTAAGATAGGAAGTTTTTGTCACTATAAATAGGAAAATAATGTTATTACACAGGTAATCATCAGATTACCTTTGGCCCAATGTCAAGTTACCGAAATGAAGAAACCAACATACCTTAACACACTGATGAATTGCCTCCCCATCTGCGATGATCATAGCGTATCGCTTTGCCAATCTGTCCTTCCTATCCTCCAAATTGAGAATCGCTGCCGGGTTGCTCTGCTTCCTCTCAAAGAGTGGAGTCTCACTCCATGTCTGCGGGAACGGAGGGTTTTGTACCAAAATTTGTCACTTTGGTTTAGTAGCTGGTGTGTTAATTGGGTCATAAGAAATTTGGGTGAGTTGATTGGGTGCAATGCTTGTGATATATGATGAAGCTGTTATGCATGTGAATTACCTTCATAATCTTCTCTATCTTCTCAATGTTCATCTTGGTCTTCTGCACCCTAACTTGAAGGTCGTTCACCCTGTCCCTGGTGGCCTGGATGTATTCCCATATGCCTGGTATAAAAGATCATTAAATCGACTGAAAACATCAAAATACAACAAAATTCAAATTGAAACGCACACTTCCCACCTTCTGATTTCCAGCAGAGTTGAGTTTCAGCTTGGCGCAGTACGTCGTCAATTTCATGCAGTTGTCCCTCAACCAACGGGTATTCAACATCCACCACACTGTTACGCACCTGTGCATGGGTGTAAACGAGTTTTTATTTCTAGTCAGAATGACTTTTTTCACAGGGTGGAAAACCAAGGTTAGTTAACGAGAGAAATTATCAGAACACCACATGGGCACAGTCGACAGCTGTAGTTATTGCTGTGATTTAAATGATGATATTAAATCTGGTTTAAACCTTGGCACATAGACTTAACAGTCGCATCAAATATTTATTTACCATTTTTATCCTCATACATGGGTCTAATTCAAATTTCATCATTTTAGGCGAAATGCCGATCCCACACACAAAAGTAAAAATATTTTAAATTCAAGTTATTCTCACATTCAACCATCCCAGGTCTAGCTACCAATATAATACATTGCAATCAAACCAGCATTTAAAAAAGAATATAGCATTACCTCGTTGTACCATGCAACTGTGAGATCCAAATTGGCACAATATTTCCGGAACATTTCGTGATTTTCGTAGAGTTCCAGGGCAACATCCGGTATGTCAAGTCTGTTGAGGTATTTCATGTACCGGACCTCACGCAAAACTGCAACGAGCTGTGGAAAGGGTTGCACAGAAATGTGGACTGGCTTGTTAAAGCAAAGGAATAGAGCCGACTTCAGTAATGAAAAGATTTGTAACTCAATTTTGGAGAAGATGCTGCTCATGTAGAATCAATAGATTGAAAATAAAAGTGAAAATATACAACATTTTAAAATTCTATTTTTTTGGCCTTGCCCTGGGACATAATAGTTCAAACTATTATTCCATTGGGCTCAGGCAATGTGTGTTAAGTGCCTCGCCTAAAGATGCAACTAGTCAGCCAGTGGCAGGTTTCGATTTCACAACCTTTAAGCTTGATCCTATCTCCAACCAAAGTTTAATTTTCTTATTTACAAAAAAAATGCCACTTTTACTCCGGGTTGTTGTAATTGTTATTTCAACAAATTCATGTTTCCAAAATGGCAGTTTGTTTAGGACTTACAGATGGGTGGGTACTAGTATAATATTAAAAAGTCTGTACTAGATGCAGACACTGTCCATTAAGTACTGTGCTGACATCTTTTATTGGTTACATAGGAATCTGTAAATGCTTATGAGTTTAACGTTGAGAAAAATGCACAAACCTGGGGATCAAAGTTGACAGAGATCAGCTGAGTATCAGGATTTCTCTTCAGTAGTGGTTGTCCCAAGTTGAACTTGCAAGCCTCCTCCACACCACTAGTCCACTGCTCAAATATCTTGTTCTCGTATCTGGATGGAAACTGAATTAAAGACTCAAATATTTCCCCACTGGATGGATTATACGGTAGCATTTTAGATTGTTAATCGAATATTGTTGCAAGAAATTGGTATTGTTGTATATTTAAAATAAATTGTTTGAACGGTTGATTTTAATATTCGTAATATGTAATTTTCCATAGTACATCTACATAAACCTAAGACTTACTCTTTAATGAGCTTCACCATCTGTTCCTGCTTTGCAAACACCAAGTCACATTCCTCTGAGTGAAAGATTCTAAAAAAAGCACATAAAACACTGTATCTTATATAAGAATCTTAGTTGTAGGGGTCTCATACGTGGAGGTCTTAGTTGTAAAAGTTTTAGTGTAAGAACCATACATAATTTTTTTAATGGAGATTTCCTCCAAAAAGCCATCTTAGGATTTTCTTCAGGAGCCATGCAACAATAAGCATTGTAAACTCATTACACACACAACAGGATACAATATTTAAACAACAAATCCAAGCAACTTACGGGTGGTTGATATGCTGCAGTAGCTCCATGGGCCATGTGATTCTTTCATGGAGTTCCTGAACCCATTTCAACTGGCCAGCCACTGGTGGTTGGTTCTTGTGTACACACGGCTTCAATGTGTTGGGCATGTCATCACAACTCTGGTAAGTAGAAACATTTCGGTATTTATGGTTTACTGCTTTTTAATCTTTACAATCTGATGCTGTGAGGTTTTTTATAGAACTTTAATACCGCATTGAAATTACTAAATGCCACAAATATATTGATGGAAATCCTACCTGATTAGCAGTAGCAATGACATGCTCGTCAAATATCTGCTTGATCTTATCAAGACTTGTGTTGAACAGACGAAGCAGAATCGGATATTTATGGTCAAAGTCTGCTTTAATTATTGGCCTATCCAGCAAGCTTCCAAATATGTTCAGCATCTACAAAAATTTCATTGTATTTTGCCTATTTTTAGGTGATAAAACTTCAGTGTTATAATTAAAAAATTAAACAGGCTAAATGGAAAAACTTCATAGTGATATCCATGTGTCAACCTAATGCTGTCTCTAGTTGACTTAATTTAACTTCCCAAAAATTGCAGCAATTTTAATAAACAAATACCGGTATCATTTTCCCACCTAACATTGACAATAAATGATTTACAAAATGAAGAGAATAATAATATATAACCTATGTAACCCGACTGTAGGCATATTATAAGCTAAAGAGTCCCCAGGTTATATGATGATTCATTACCCTTTTTGGGTTATAAGGTAATATTTCTAACTTCCAAGTTTACTTTAGGCATTGTTAAAATGCATAAGTTTGCAAGAATACCTTGTGTAGAGAGTAGGTTTTTCTCAGCGATACAGTGTGTTGCAAATAACAGGAACGGATTAATTTGGGTTGAAGCAACATTTTTTTAGAGCCATGCCCAACACGCTACCAGCTACTAAGTTATACATTACTATATTGATAGTTTTGACATGATAGAGCATTTAATATACCTTGCATATTGAAGCCATACCAGAGCAGTCATCGAAACCCTGACATATAATATTAGCAAGCTGGCGCTCCAAATCCGATAAGCTCTGTGTGAACGAATCAAAATCATCTTCAAACGCCTGCAGAGGAAACAAAAGCAGTTATTTATTTATTCAGGTTAGCTGAACATGTGAACAGTAGCGAAGACTTTGGAGTGAAAGATGGCGGGATTGAAACCAGCTGCTAGCTAATTGGTTGTGTCTTGGAAAAGGCAATTATAAGATGCTGCCTGGATATAGTGGTTTAGTAGGCTGAATAAGATCTGATGCAATATCTCTATCAACATGATTTAATAAAATTAATAAATTCTTTAACAAATAATGAAAGTAAAAACTGTTTAGTGCATTGCCGTCAACCACACAGAAAAGTGGGCAAAGTTCGGTGGTATTTATAACTAGGTGTAAAAAATTACTTATATTTATTAACAACAATTTTAGCTGTTTAATAGAAAAAGACAAACAACAAAATCACCGGATCTTCAGGATCGAGGGGGTTGTAGGTTCTTTCCCCAAACACTTTGTAAAGATCCTGGAAACCATCGAAAATATTGAGAACCAGCTGGCTCAGAACCCTCCCTTTCACTCCACCAAACTCAATCTTCTCCAATTTCATGAATTCTTGGCTTCGGACAAAAAATTCCTGAAACAAAGATTAAATTGATGTAGAATAATTGTGTTTATCACCGGGGATGGGAAAAGGAGTGAGAATGGTTATAGCAGTCATAATTGTTAGATTACTTTATGTCCACATTTGGGTTAACAGAGCTATTGTATTGTGTTAAATGTGTTTGAGACATTGATACAGTTATTGCCTTCAGAACCTATTCATACTGTGGTTCAGTTAATGACTAATAAGTGCTTTGGCCAAGGACACAGTCAAATAGCTATTGTTTGGTTTCTGTTCCAGCTCTTGACAGCCCCACACATACAAATGAGCTAACTAACCAACCAAACAAATGTACGCGTACATGATGTAATCTAACAATACATTAAGATTGTGTGTAAAAGTGTTTTTTTATCAAACTTTTTAACACAAGGCTGATTTGCAAATGAATAAGCTATCACAGTTTATGGTACTTACCATGACTATATCTAGTCGATTGATGAAATTATCCATTCGGGAGAAGACCAACTCAGGAGCAAATTTCCAATACTTCACTTTGGATTTATCCTGGAAATCAGTCGCTGTGAATATGCTATACATACAATTCTTGATTCAACAGAATTTGACAAATAAAAGGTAATTTTGCATTGTTGTTTAAGGTGGCACACTAGAGAGCAAGCCTAATGGGGCAAGCAAGACATGTGTGAAACGTGTACAATAAGGCGCATAGTGCAAAACATATACATTATACATGTACAATTATCTCATGAGCACACTTTATTTTGGGCATATATATGCACCACATCCTCTTTGAAGCCTGTGTACAGTTTGGTAAGTACAGCTTAAATTGAACAGTAAACTACTTTGCCTATCATAATGTATCACACTACCGACCTCATAAAAAGTGTCAATTTTCCCCTTATAATCATCGAAGCTAGCACGGAATGCATGCAAGACTTTGAGAGCTGCTGCCACCTTTTCAACTGATTCGTCCACTTCCCCCTTCAGTATATCTTCCGGTGACAAGAAATTGCAGGTCTAAGCGTAACAATGGTTCATTTTAAAATTAGAAAAACCCTAATTCTCACATGCACAGAGAGTGGGTTTATATGGTGTACTTAAAATATAAAATCACTGTGATTATTGTGCAACTTATTTATATCCCTTTATTAAAAATCCTTTTGTAGATCAGTTGAGCTCACTAACCTGACCAAGCTGAGAGGTTTTTGGTCTCTAAATGTCGAATTAATATATATTATCATGGAATTAAAGTTAATCTTACCACTTCTATTAAACCAATCTTAATCTTACCACTTCTATTAAAAAGTTGCACATTTCCCTCAATAAGACGATGATACGAACTGGGGTGTTGTAGCACTTCGATTGCGACCATATAAGGCAAACAATATGCATCAAAGGAGCAAGCTTGGGTATAGCCTGTGAATGTAAAAATGTTTAGATTTGAAATCTAAATATTCTTAAAAAGCTAAACTAGATAATATTAATGGTTGGGCAAGGCACATTTTCCAAGCCTAGTGGCTTAATAAAATGAACAAAACACAGCAATATAATCATTATATACAAAACACTGCCATAGCTATGTTAACCTAACTGTGGCCACGATATTTAAACATTGCTTGTGTTTTAATGTCTTTTATTGTCCAACCAATTGGGGGTTAGGATGAGTATTCCAATCTATAGTTAGCTGCATGAAAGAACATGTTCCCATAGAAAGGAAAATGTAAATCCCAAAAAGTTTATCGATGGTTAACTCTTGAATGAAATTTCGCAGAATAAAAACCTGACTATGGTAAGATAACCCCTACAGTCCAGTTGGCGCTGAATCTTAAAGTATACAGATTTTTCATTCATGGCACACATACTTTGTTACATAAAACTAACTTATCAAATAAAAAACAAACACAATAACAGGATAGTTAGTAAAATAACCTCTGTGAAGTCGACTTGTTCAAAGTCATCAAGGAAACTACGAAGCGGCTTCAAGTACATCTGGATATCTCTAGCCTCGCGTAGTGCTGTTAGATAATATATATATATTGGACTATTGGTATATACATTTATATAACTAATGGTAGAAAAAATATAGGTAAGGTTCCTTTCTTTTTGTCCGACAAGTATAGAAATAAGTAAAAATTTTAACTTACCTGATACCACATCGGTGAAAATATCGCGTAGCGCTGGGTAGTAGCTGCTGTGTGATAGTTCCAAGATGGCCGCCATTTTCTTCACTTTCGGGGTTTTTAACTGTAATGCATGCAAACAATGTAAAAGAATAGTAAGCTGCATTATTTTGTTTGGTAAATAGGATACTTACGGTATGTCACAGGTATAACACAAGTAATTATCCATTTAATATGTCCACTATTTACAAGAGCAATTCTGATGTGTTAAATATGTTAGAGACATTGCTAAAAAAAATTTAAACACATTAAATTACTAGTTAATGGTAAAGTACAGTGCTCAAGAATACACCCAACTAGCTGGCGGCTGGTTTTAATACAACAACCGTTTGGCTGATTATACTTTAAGCTAACAGAAGGGCCTCATGCATTTTAAACTTAGGGTATGAAAACATCGAATAATTTAAGCGTTATAGGTTTAAGTTAATCCACACTTGAGTACCTGGTTGTAGATGCATTCCAAGTTCGTACATTTCGCATTCCAGAAATCGATCTCAACGCTCGGTCCAGGATTTTTGCCTTCAAGAAGGGGCTGTGCAGATTCCTGCTTTAACACGTCACGTACTTGGTGACTCCAGTCTATTACAACCGTCTCAATCGCGTGCAACAGTGCCCTGGACAGGTAAGAGGAAATAGCGCATTTGTAAAAAACTAAATCTGTAGGGGATTTTTGTGTAGGTGAATACCCGGATACGATAATATAAGGAGCTTCGTGAGGTTCCTTTGCCTTTTTTTATAAAGCGTGAAATCTAAACTTAGATGGTAAAAATTAAAAAAATTAAATTGTAAATTTGACGACTTAGCAATTCTGCAAATTAAAAATTTAACTCAGTATGTCCCATAACCCATGCCAGGTAAAAATCATTTTTTTCTATTACGACCTACCGCCTTTCCTCCGCTTTAGCGTTATCTACTTTCTCTGATCCCACGGGCAACGGTAAAAGGGTTTTGCCCTTCACGTGCCCAGCAACAACATACACGTTGCTCTTGAGTTTGTGCACGTGACGTAAAACGTCGTCAGATACGACGGCGGGCCACCGCTGGTGGTTCCCATCATTGGATAGCAAGTGAGATAAGAACTGTAAAGATTGGTTTTGGTAGTTTACTAGTAGATTTAAATTCTGTAACAGTTTGTGAGTATTTTTTCAGCGATTTATCAATTCTTAAAATTTTCCTCCCGTGGTGGCAGTACAGTTACGCTTAAACTAGTCAGTTCCGTTAAACTAGTCAGTCCCGGCTTAAATTTTCAGTTCTTTTGTACGATCGTGTGGCCAAATAGTTTAAACGACCAATGCATATACAAATATTAATATAAAAAAAAACGGTCTTGCTGACCAGTCAAATACGGGTTCGAAACCTAACCCGATAAGAAGCGAATACTGTTGAGCGGTTGTGTGGCCGGATGGTTAAGACAAACGTTTTCCTATTTCGCTGCATATACAACAAAACGGTCTAAGTGACGATCCCATCATGGGTTTGAAACTGAGCTGAGTAAAAAAACACAAAAAAGTCTTGTTTTAGGTTTCTATACCTCATCCACAAGGGGAGACATGTGGTCCAGCGGAATTTGAGATATGTCTCCAACTATGAGTTTCGTGCGCACATTCTCTTTCGTCACGCCGAGCTTTTCCTTCTTTACGAAGTAGGTCCCTGTAAGGCAGTGTTGCCTTGATTAAGCGGTTACAAGGACCGATACTCATGTTTATCCTGGGAGTGGATAACTAAAGGGACATTATAACACAGGTACCAGTTGGTTAACTACAACCATTACAATATGTTGAAAACGATTAGGACATTGCCGGAGCATTTGGTCACCCTATTCTACACAGAACATCAACTTCGTGCTGGTGCCATCAGATTACCAGTACTTTCTACTAAATCGCGCGTTTGTGTCCCTGGCTCACTAAACCAGTAACAAATAGCATATTATACGCAGCTATACTGCTGGTTCGAAAGAGGGCTACTTGAAATGAGCTGAAAACAAAAATCGTTTTAGGTGTGTAAAACTGCATCAGTGCATATAAAGCACACGAAAATATGGTAGACGGGAAAAGTTCAACTACCAAACCTTTTTGTTTTATCGACGTGGGGAATTCATAACTTGGGTTTAGCTGTCCAGCAGGGGTGAGGTAAATTAACAGGCAGAAATAGTCGGTTTTGTCAAGAAATTCCTGGACAAGGATCTTGGATTCTTCTTGCATTATCATTTTCGCCCATTTATCAACCTTCAGGTTAAGCGTTTTGAGCGTCTTACTTTGCAGAAAATCCCACCTGAGTGTAAAATAAGTTGTAAAATTTTAAGTCACGAAAACGTGATGGGTATTAACGATATCCGTGCGAATGTCATTAAGGAATCGGCGGTTTGATGGTGAGTCAGTGAACTTACTATAAAGCAAAAGTGTGTCTGGGTGTTTAGGCTGGGCCCTACAGAAGGCGTCTCGTTCGATTATTAACTTGAACACTTTCAGTGTGGTCGTATTGGGGTGATTTGCGCTTCGGGTTTAAGTTAGAAAACACTCTACAGTGGATCGGCAAACTAACTCTGGGATAATTTGACGATTATACCGTGTTTTAACTACTGCCGTTGTCCCACACACTTAATCATAGTTAATATTTTATGTCCTAAGTCGGGTACAGTTTTAAAAATGCTTTTTGACCTCGCTATATTGACTACCTAATTATACAAAAGTGAAAACTACAAAGTTAAAAAAATAATTGTAGTCTGTTTTGGCACCAACAAAAGTAGTTTAGCTCACCGTGGATCAGTCATTTCTGCCATCTTTGCAGTTGGAAGTTATGCTCAACTAACTAGTAGCTGGCGCCCTTGGCCAGGCAGATTTCACCCTCGCCAATTTCACCAGCAGATTTAGCGGTACAGACTTTTCTAATACCTGCGACTGCTGTGAATTTAAATTTGTCTTCTGCGTAAATTAAATTTAGTATTGTTTAATTATTCTAGAGAATAATTTGCTATTATTCCGTAACAATATTTCATTGTGTTTTGTGTATGACGTATTTTAAAAATATTTTATTTTTAGTATTTTAAATACCACTTTGGCTACTTTAAATGATTTTTATATAAATTCCTAATTCTAGTCTCCACTTTTATTTATACATAGATATGACTATTCTGCATAGACATTTATGAAAAACCAATAATACCAGGCGAAAGTCTAAAGTTGTTAAGCCAAATGAATATCGACAAGCAATGCTAATTTCAGAAAGTTTATGGCAGAATTGCTCTTAGCTAATACATCACATTTGTCCAAGCTCGTTGCTTGATCGCCGGTAGAAGTACCATTCGCCGCTACAAGTGGTCTAGACCGCACTTTTGTTACTTACTCATTAAGCCTATTTTAGATTGGAATTGCAAAAACGGGGGTCCTTTCAACAGAACTGAAGTACAATGTTCCCATCACGTTCTAAAGTGTCACTTGAATGATGGAAAGTTGCTTAACGCGTTGGAATTTGCTCTTTATGCACAATAAAACGGTAACTCTTAACGAAAATGTCATCGTATTCTTAACAATCTGTCAAAAAGTAAACCATTTTGCTAATAGTACTATTTCTTCCTTCTTTACTATAAAATCACAACAAATACACATGGTGGTGTATAACTTAATTTATTGGAACATTCTTTTGGAATTGCACAGTGTTTAGCAAAGGTAGCCTAATAAATATGAAACTCAAGCTTAAAGTAATAAAAAAAAAGAAAAAACCGAAAATGAGTGTCTAAATTACTTTTTACGTTATAGGTAATCAAAAAATGATAATCTAAAACTGGAAGCCTTAATAAAAGGCAATGACAGCAGCACTTCAGTTATTGGCAAGAGTAATTTTAGGTTTGTTATCTGTTACGGAGGTAAGATAATAAATGATATGAAGCGTATCTTATGAAGGAAGATTTGTAACTAAAATATTTTCGATCAATTGCATTTGACATAGTATATGGTTTGCTAGGAAAATGTAACGTTAGTATCATTAATTGTACAGTAACGATCCGTATCCACAATGACAAAAATTGAATGCAATAATACTTAACTATCACAGCGAAATAAATGCATAGAAGAAAAAAACTAAAAATCATATTGTGTATACGCATATTTAAAGACAATATATGCCCATTGTAATAAATCTATTTATTAGTCAATTCAGTTAATTTGTTTGCGTATTTCAGACTATAATGTTCAGAATATACAGAACTTTCTTTGGTCATTTTTAGCGTACTAGTGTGTTAATTTAAAGTGAACAACTAGTGTCCACAGTCAAGTTGTCAGGACATTGCAAACGTGACTTTGCTTTTCATTGCTTGATGACGTGATGCCTCAACACAATGAAAGTCACCACACGTTGTCAACAAGCGGTTATGGCGGCGAGAACAAGTCTTACAGCGTAGTGAGTGAAGTAAAACCATTATTGATTAATCATGGGCTATAAAGACAAGGTTGCCATGACAAAAGTTATAGAAAGAACAAGTAGTCCGGTATGAAAGCCACGATATGTAGGAACCCCATTTCCGGGGTAACAAGTCATCCCAGGTTTACAAACTTCTTCACAAAAATGACCTGCAATTTAGAAGTTTTATATTAATTAATAACACTTATGTAAACCGACAGTAGACAAGCGATATTTTTTTAGATGCAAGTGTTATAACCGTCCTGTGTTTTTCTATGTCCAGGCATAAACATATACCAACTTGTTATAACTAAAATTTCAACTAATCTATTAAAACCATCGGCGAAAATAAAAATTCGATTTACACACCAGTTGAGGAGATTTAACTTACCCGTATATTCTAAAGGGCACATGCAATCGAACCCATAATCAAGATGTAGCTTGCAGACTCCTCCGTTTAAGCACACGTTGACCTCACACAAAGAATTGTCTTGACTTTGTGATGTCAAAGTACCCTCGGAAGTTTTCGTGTACCCCGTTGTATCGACCGCCGTGGTGGCTTTGGTTGGAGGTGAAGTCACAGAAATCGATGACGCAGTAAGTAATGACGTCACCTCTCGCACACGTCCCAAACGGGGAAGATTCTTGCACCCATGTACCTCGTCGCTATAGTCTCCACAATCGTTAAATCCATCGCATCGGTAGACGGCGCCAATGCACAGGCCGCTCACACAACGAAATTGGCTCAGTCCACATTCTGAAATTTGTTTATAAGTTATAATAACACAACGGCCATTAAAAAATATATATGTATAATTAAAAAAATATATATGTATAATTAGAAATATGTATAAGAAATATATGTATAATAAAAATATGGAAAATAAACAACATTTCAGAAATAAAACAATTGCTACTTTATGCAGCATATTAAAATTAGGATACGATAGGATAGGATATTCATGTTTATCCCCGTGAATGGGAAAACCAAGGGGGTTATCACACGGGCAATCGTCAGATCATCTCGCGCCCATCGTCGGGTTACCGGAGCTATTGCAGTGTGTTGTGTATGATAGACACGTTCTTTCAATTTGGTAGAACCCATTAATCCGCTGGGTTCAGGCAATGTCCGTAAAGTGCCTTGCCCAAGGACACAACCGACTAGCTAGCGACCAGTTTCGCACCTGCAACCTTTCGATTGAAAGGCGACGCACTAAACCGCTAGACCACCGGGCCGGATAAAAATTACTTAACTTAAATTGGAATGGTATTATAATGAATTTGTGCTGGGTCTAATTATAATACAGTATTTAAAACAATTTAAAATTAATTGAAACAAGGCCACCACTGAACCTTATCGTCAAATGCTTCACTATCCGCGGGAAAGTCACTTTGCGTTATAATTGCTTAAACTTAGTAGCCAAAGGAATGAATAAAAGCCGTAGTAATATCTGTATAATATTCAACACACTGTATAATGTCTCCGATATCTTCACTGGTGAGACAAGGTAACATGTCGATTATATATCTTATAACTCTGAGTTTCCTCCGCCCGTTATAATCTCATGGATATCCAATATATGGTTACTTACCACATCCGATTTCGTCCGACCCATCCGCACAGTCCATGTATCCGTCGCACAACAGCGTCCGAGGTACACAATCCCCACGAGTCGACGCGCATTCGTATTCCGTTTCTGGCATGCATTCTGATGACATCATCGTTTTCGGGGTGGTTACGTCATTGGTGGCATTACGTTCCGTCGATAGATGTGTGGCAGTGGTGCTTTGCAGTGACGTCGTTTCTTCCACGGTGACTTCAGGGCTTGATGTTGTGCCCAAGACGTTTTTCGTACTAGATAACGTCACATAAATAATTTCTAGGCCATCATTTGTAGTTGTTTCTTCTGCAAGGGCGCTAACTTCGTAATTCATTATCGAGGAGGGGACTGGAGCAGTTGTAATCTCGGCAAGCTTATCGATGGTTGATTGGTCAGCAATTGCAACGCTTGAATGCATAACAGTCGATTCAGTTCCGCCTTGCAATCCGGCGTCGGTGGAAACATCATTCATTTTCCCCGTGCTCGATACAATTGCTGCTGTAAAAGTTGCGTTTATTTCCTTTGTTTCACAAATAAATTTTATGCACCTAAAGACCCATTACACAATAGGTTCAATACGCACAGCGGTTTTAAATGTTCTTGGTCTGCGGTTTACTATTTTGGTTTGCTAAGTAGAGCGTGAAGTTTCAAAAGGGAAGTTAGTTACCTGAGCATATACAAAACAGCAAGCGTTACAGTAATTGTTGCCTGCGCACTAACTTAATTGTTGCTTTTAAATTTATTTTTCCCAACTTTTTGCCAATTTTACGCGATGAATGTGATAAAGTACGAATTACTGCAGCGACGACAGCAATTAATAGGTACGGTTAAGCGGACAATTCATTCTAAAATCGCTTTGTACGGATTTAAATGTTTTGTGGTAACTATGGTTGTGAAACCATTGACGTCATATTGGGATGGCGGTTGCTTTGTCTACCAACTATAAGGGACGCCACACATCAAACAGCACTTCAAAGTCATTACTGAGTCATGTACTAAAGCAATTCCTGATGAAACTAAATCGAACCTAAATAGAAGTCACCAAGGCCACCGTTGCGCGCTTGAAATGCGGTTGTTCATGAGTTATGGTATCACAGCAGCCATTAGGGTTTGAAGTCTTGGCGAAAGTGTGTAGGCGTTTGCGGTCGATTTGAAAACTGATATCGGTAACAAACAAACCCACATATATATATAATAGTAATCAGTCGGGACACAAAAGCGATGAAGGAGTGGTCTGTGCGTGTTAACTTTTACTGCCGATCTCTTTTTGTTATTTGGTTTGGGGCGTTGCTTAATCATAAATTCCATCTGAACGAATTGTTGTGAAATGAAGACCACCGATGACAAAGGGTTTCTGTTTTAAGCTTGGTTACGTAATGGGAATGGTCTAACAGTTCAGATTCCAGGTATACAAAAGTGATAAGTAATACCCTACATCCGTACCACGCATAGTTGAATGACGTAATTTGATTTATGGGTGGTAGTTAAAAATAAAAACCTTGACCCCTTATAAAATTTGTAGTTATTTTAAAGTAATTTATAGCTTACCCTCGTGTAGGGTAAAGAGAGAACATGCTTATCAAAATTGTTATTTGAACAACAGTTTCGCAATTATATATATGAATCTGTATAACCTTGACATTGACGGTTTAAAATAACTTGACATTTCTTGGAAAAAGTGCCATTAGCGTTTTGCGCAATCACGTTATATAGCTTGGAGCATTTGAGTTTTCGATGCTATAAATATTTGGCCTCGTGTTTTCAATTTAAGCAACGTGAGAAGTGACGTGCGGACGCATCTAGAAGGTTATCCGTGCCAGCTGCAACGCTTTATCCACGAAATGCTTAATTGGCTCTTATCAAATATTTGTGGCCACTTATATAACTTTAGCCGAATACCATCCCGCCGAAAATATAACAATGTGTTTGCGTTTTCGACGCCTCGCGTATAAAAGACATCACTCACGTGGTCGGGTTAGGCCAAATATTATTAATAGCACATACACAAGAGGGACAATGTGCTTTAACACACAATACACTGAGAAAGCGGACCTATGGCACACATATTATTTTTTTCTGGCGTTACTAACCTGGAAAATTTTGGCGGGAATCTTCTGTTGTGCTCGGTTGCTGAGCAACGGAAGTAATGCTGTTGGCAGAAATCGTGACTGTGCTAGTCGCCCTTGGCGGGAATTCTGAGTAAAAATGTAGTTAACTAGTTAATCAAGTATTCTTTCCCTACCTAACCCTCTTGTCGTTTACCCTAACAGTACGCAATTTTTATTTAAGACGAGTATATGGAAAATGTTGTGCATTGTGATTATTGCTGACTATATACACTAATTATCCTATGTGGTTATATGGTCGCTAGCGTTGGGCGACAAGCCAAAGCCCAAATCTTACTCCTAACGGTTACGACATATAAAACAACATTTTAATATCTTAGTTTTGCAAAAGAAATATATAGATTACGCTTGAAAGTTACCTATCTATTATTTTTATGTCAAAGTGTGTAAGGAAACGGGTAACAAGTGACAACCAGCCTGAAAGTTTTTTTTTGTGTCGTTATAGAATGCGACATTAGTTCCTCGCAAAATATCGTTGTTAAAGGATTGGCGTATAGTGGCTCTAAGAGCAACTGATAGCACCACCAATATTTCGGACAAAGGACATCACTGCAGTCTGTCTTCGAAAGTCAACGAAGCAAACAATGTTTGTTTTCGCAACAGAGAAAAATCCAACCAGCAGTGCCGGCTTTGACTGATTCAAATTTAACGCAAAATGATTTTCACAAAAATATGTTTATTTTCGCGGAGGGATAACATAAAATGGCACAAGGTGAATAACAACTAAAAAAAGCCAGCAAGTCACCAGTACTTGCATAGCAGCTGTTTCCGATTTCCTGCGAGGGAAAAATCTTATTTCGCTTTTTCACAATGGCAAGAGGTCAGCAGCAAAATTATAGAGCCAGCTATATTTCAATAATAAAAATGCGGAATGAAGAACTAAAGGGCAATTTACTTATGACCTTAGTAAAGAACGAAGGAACGACTGTCGAATAAAAGAGTTAAACAAACACTTTTTGATTATTTCTGTCGCAAAACAAAGGCAAAAAGAGGTCAGTTAAAGCAAGGACGGGAAAGGGTCTCAAATCAGTAAATTAAAAAAAGTCAGATCAATAAAATGAGGCTACATGCGATTCGTGCACAAAGTTTGAATTCGAAATCTTCGAAGACAAGCTTTGTTCGTCGACCAGCGACGAAAGTGTTGACGTAAAATGAAATCGGAACAAGATTTATAAAAAGTGAAGAACTGAGGTATATTCAGTTGATGAAAGTGTCATGCATTCTCGGTAACCACCAGTGGCTGTGATGACTCGACCGTGGACACGTCATACCCTTAATGGCTCTAGCTCCCTGAGCGGTTGTCAATCGATGATGACATTATCTTTCTTGAAGAGATTTCTCACAAAATCAGTTCGAGATTTATGTGGACGCGCGGCTCTTTCGAGTGTTCAGTGTTTGCGTGGGAATCGGAGTTGTTCGTTTGTTCAGAATCCCCTCCGATTCTAAGACTTAAATTGACGTTTGTATTGTCTAAATCAGTAGCGGCTAATTTTCCCATCTGTCTAATGAGTTGACCGAGTAATCCTTTTACTTTCTTTCTTTGTCTGTGCACCTCAGACTTTGGTGTAGCGTCCGTACACGGTTTCGATGTTGAATCAACCTTCCCGAGGGTACTGGTTGTCGAAACACTGGTGTCTTCGGTGCTTTCTGTTGTTGTTGTTGTTCGCATTGTGGAGGTTTGGACATTTTCCATAGATTGTTGCCTGGATAAAAGTGAATTCATCATCGCCTCCGCTTCTTTGTCGGACAAACTTGATGGATCAGTTAAAAGCTTTGCCGAAATTGAGTCTCCAATCTGGTCGTTCGGTCTTTGCCTCTCTACACTGTACAGCGCGTCTGTCATGGAGTTTTCGTCAGGGATGCGCACCAACGTTGGTGGCTGTTTAATCACAAGAGTCGGAATGTTTTGGTTCTTTTTTTGTTTTATTGTCTTTAAAACTGGCACGACCTTCTTTTCCGCCTGAGACGCAACAGAATCCGAAGTCGCGTCTTGGTCATATTCACTTTGTGGGGGAAACGGAACAATGCTTTTTCGGGCGTAGAATACATTGTTCGCCAAAGGATCAACAACGACAGTGGTCATGCGTGCATTCTCGCCAGCGGTAGCGGTTGATTCATCGATGCTGTTTCCATTCACTGGGGCTAAGGGTGAGAGAGGGCGTGACATTCGGATACCATCTTCGAGCGGAATGCTTTCGGGTTCCGGTCGCCTTAGTACTTCTGCAAAAGAACCAACTTTATATTGACGCGCCCAGTTGAGGCACACATGCAGTAAACGTGTATCGTGCAAATGTGACATGAAGCAAAACAGCAACGTGCAAAAGTAATGATGCTATGGCGGGACAAGCATGCCGGGAACGTCGGTAGCATTAGTTTACTTTAGTGCTTCGCGGCGTCAAATGTTAGTTAAATCAAGAATCTGCCTCACCTTTACATTTCCTCGCAATGCCTGTAGCGTTAAGAGGCGAATTTCATCGTTGGAGCTTATACTTTTTTGAGAACTAAATATATTGCGACACTTTGATAGTCTGCTGGACTATTTGATTTGCAGCAACTAGATTTGTCTTACTCGGGTTCCCTTACTGAAACAGTCCGTTGCTGAATTAAGCAAACTTAAGAATTCAAAGTTTGGCGTGATACCGACTTTCACCTTTTGCATGCTGCCTTCGTCCCGCCATAGAACAATACAAATTATGCGATGCCAAATTTAATTGAACAACAGCGATTGCACTGATATCGATATGCTGACGTGGCGTAAAGTACAACAAATGGCAAGTGATGACAAATCAGATGATTGCAAGCCAATTAACGAAAAAACAAAAAATCAAAAATTACCGTGACAATTGTCCTCGTCCTCGCCGCCTGGGCAGTCAGTGCGACCGTCACACCGGGTCGTAGAGGCCAAGCAAAGTCCGGGGTGACTTGGACACTGAAAGGTCCCTTCTTCGCACTCCCCATAATCTAAATAATCCAGTGGGTCGGCGGTCGTGGTCGGGAATTCATGGATCATTTCGGCCGGGGAGTCCGTTGCTTCTATTTCGTACACTGAAACGTAAGATTGAACTTACTTAAATTAAAGAACTCGGACAATTATTCAGCATTCTAAGGCCGGGTGGCCTGAACCCAGTGGCTTAATAGTTTCAATCTGTAAAAATATATCAACGTAACACACTGATAGGAATCTAGTAACTCAACTGTTCCACTAGGTTTAATCAGGCGATTGTATATATTATAACTTTTCGATAAACACAAGTATCCTATCATCGTAAGTTATTTCTATTCTAACAAGCAACTGTCTTGAGATACAACAATAAATCTTCATTGACATTTAATCTCCCCGTGGAGATACATTCACACAATTGACCACAGGAATACCTCTATCAGGCTGTATAGTTCCCGAAGGTTCGAAAGGCACGACACTTGTTTACTGTTAAAAGTAATAACTGTAAAAATTGGAGTGTATCCGGAAAATATCAGTTCCATAGTCAACATTATTTTTTAGTTGGTTAAATTTCGCAATGTGGTCGTCTCGTTAGTTTGCCCATTTCGGCAAGTTTTAGACCAACCACTTGGCCACACTACCCTACAAATAGCTATTTTTGGTACGTGGTGGTGGTCGGTAGGTGCGACCCACGCGTACGAATGTGCAAACCAACTACTTACTTGCACATATATTGCGGTCCTCGTCCGACGCATCGGAGCAATCCGGAAATCCGTCGCACAAGCGTGAAGTTTTGATTCGTACGTTGACGTCGGTGGGGCATTTGTAGCGCGGGTCACTGTCGGCGTATTCCGTTTCGTACTCGTAGTCGTCCGTGCTGACGTAGTATTCCGTGTTGCTGTTGCTATCGTCTGGATGCAAAGAGTAAATAAGCGATCACTTAGCAACATAGTGCAATGCAGCAAATGTATTCACACAAAACGTGTCACTGTGATATAGACTTTATAGGCTACATTAAAACAATGGATAGCGTACGTACTTTGTGTTAGTTCAAATGAACATACAAATACAAAGGGGCATACAAATAGGCACTTGGAATTTCCAAACTGCATTTAATTCGCGGCCCCTTTACATAAACAGACCGGTTTATTTGTAAACACCTGGCTCTGATTCTAAACCAGCGGAAAATCATGCAGCTATTACTTCCTATATATGCCCGGGCTGAATTGAATCAAAACGGGTTGGTGGTGAATTATTTATTTAAACAAGAGTTTATTTAGTCCAATCACTTCTTACCTTTATATAATGGGTTAGCGAATGAACACATGGTAAATGTGAGCAGAAAGTAAACTGTTGATGCAAGGCAATTCATTTTTTTCTTTTGTTCGTTTTAAAATAGCAGATTTGATCTTAGTATATATACCTATGCCCTCTGTAATAAAATAAATCAACATTAATGTCTAAAAACGCCACGTGATACTTTAATGGTCCTGAAAATGCCATTGCGAAATGTCGAACACAATACCAATCGTTCATAAATTCACCACCGAGATGACTGCTCAAACATCAAACCTAGCAGTAAGTTAAAGTGAATTCTTTGCGGTTTACTGAGGCCACGCTATCATGATTTTGTAGATAACGGAGAAGGCAAGTTGCCTAAGGTGAAGTTCAGCGTGTGTGCGTATGAGGAATATCCAAGATCTCAAAATAGACGTTCCACCTATACGCAACCGTATATGCGTACTGTCTAGTTTTAAGTTGACGTAATATCACACGTGTGCATTATAGGCAACAAGGGTTCGTGCTACTCTGCATACCTTTTGGCAGATGAACTTATGAGTTCCAGGGTCACCTATTGAAGAAATGATTTTCAATAGGCTAAAGTGCGTCATTCGAACCATACCATACACTACTGTACAATAGGCCTCTTTTATTTAAAATCAATAGTATCTACTCCAATAACATGCTGTTAATCGCCTTTTAAGTGCCAGGTTGTCAAGCTCATAATGAGACTACGAAATTGCTGGAATCGTAAAAAAAGCGCATTTACTTCAAATTCAATCAAAAACTGCCACTCGACCGATAAGACATGCAAGTGTAAAACTTGGCAAACTAAATACAGGCTGTGCGGTAAGGCAGAAAAACCAAGGTAGTAATTTACAAAGCGCAACTACAACCCAAAAAAATCTGTCTAACACTCGGTGTCAACCGACTGACTGAACTCAGCGTTGCCAGACGCAAAGTACGCTTTACGGCCAAACTGTTTTTGGTTTACGGCCAAAATTCGGCCAATTTGTATCAAGTGCAAAATAAACCATTTAATTTAGCCAATTGGGCTATTTATCTCTTTATTTGTTGAAAACTTGTATAATTTTAATTCCCCCCATATTTGTCGAACCCGTTTAAATACTATACAGGAATTTCTATCGTTATTATTTTATTTTAAAACATCATAATCAGCTTTGTGATTTGGGAATGAAACAGTTGATATTAATTTATTTCCATATACTGTCTCTCTTTTTTCCTTTATTTCTACTGTAGCGTAAAAATAATATGACGATTTGGCCAAAAACTTGACAATATTCTTATACGGCCAAATTCGGCCAGATTTTTCCGCACGGCCAAACTATTTTTTTTGCGGCCGGGACGATTTTGGTACGGCCAAATTTCTGAAATTTGGCCGTGAAAAAGGCCAAATGGCAACCCTGCTGAACTCCAGAGCAGCCGTCTATTATATTAATCCAAACGCCGCAGAAAAAACACGCTATCCAGTCCCTCTCTCACCTTAAACGCCTTATATGGACAGCGTTTTTCTCGCCCTAAACGAGACGGAGGGTATGATTCAATTACACTCGAAGAGTTTAAAAGCCATTTACAAGTTTTGAGAATGCGTTTTACTTTTTAACTCAGCTTTATCACGAAAGTAACCATTATAACCATTAGAGTCAAACTTTCTACAACGACAATTGCGATCTCACCGAAAGATGTACTATTTACATCCGTTTTAATGATTAACCGAAAACCTGGGACACACCACCTCAGTCTGTTTTTTACTTAAGTGCAGACAATTCAGCAAATAAGTTAATTACAAGTCGCGTTTGGTGTTATGCTGTCATAAGCACGGTCGTCACATTTAGCGGCATGGTTCTCCTTTGAGTAGAATCCGATTTGTCATTTCACATATTAATCCAAAAGCTTGATGGTTTTAACAAGAGTCATCCAGCGACACCTTGACATTTCAATATTATCCGTATTTAATTAAAAGAAGTAAACTTATAATTATTTGACCAAATACATGAATGCAGCTGATAGTGTTCGAAATACGACCTCCCGTTTTAAACGGCTACCTGAAGCATTTAAACTCGTGGGTTAGACGAGTCTGACACGGGCCAAGGGCTTTTATTTGTCGTTATAGTTGACTTGGCAACAATGGATAAGTCTAGCTGTAGTTAAAGTCATCAGGCTAAATACACCGCGCTACGAGAGCCACCATAAACACTTCTAGCTAATTGCAATGAAGTTAATGGAATATTCCTTATGGCATAAAGGCACCACTGTAATTGGTTTACAACTCAAATTCCGGTTAAATGCTAATCAAATAATCGCAGGTCGTGGACAAAAGACTGCAGTCGGAGAATATTATTTACAATGCAATTACTCGATAACAGGCTAACTTTAGATTTCTATTCTTTAAAGCCATATCAGTTATATAGTTGGTAATTTGACTCTGTTTTTGTTTGCTCAACTTTGTTTCCGCCAGGCATTTTGAATCAGACCGATAATCAAATTTACATTGTCGAGTTTTTGATTGCCTGTTAGCTTTTGGTAAGCGGCATATTTCCCGACGAAACAAAGGACGATTGTGAAGTGAACCGCTGTCCCATCCTGCGCACGTCTGCAAACACATCGGGAAAATTAACAAGCTCCGCCCGGAATTGAAGCGTCGGCGTCTGTCGGCTTTTTTGTCACTTTTCCGTTCCGTCAGAACGTCTAGCCTGTCGTCATCTACCAATGTGTTTCACTTCTACACAAACGCACGTTACTGGTGCACTTTTAACTGCGTTTCCCATTTGTCAATGGCAACACTGTGTTTTGGGCTAAAATGCGTCGAATTTAACAAGCCATAAAAGTCTCACAAACAGCTGTGATTACTAACTTACACCCACGCAAGGTGTTCAACTATTTCCCTCTAATTAATTGCGCCCTTAACAAACTACTTTTAAGCTGTCTAAAAATGTAGACTAAATCGGAAAAAGAAACCTTGCCGGCTGTAAATCGACCTAGACAAGATACACGGGTAGACGGCTATGGTATTTATACGGCCCAAAAAGGACTCTTATGTCGCTTTGTTTGCATAAGCTCTCAGCATCCCTCAACAAACCTAGTTTAATCGACACGACTTGTCAGACGGTCAGGCTTATATCGACTGCCTTCTTAAAAAACTGACAACTTTATAAACGCGAGAAAAAGGGCAATCGGAATTCGAAAAACGTACGTGAAGATACCGACTTCTTTTATCG
This sequence comes from Ciona savignyi, assembly GCA_000149265.1. Lineage (NCBI taxonomy): Eukaryota > Metazoa > Chordata > Ascidiacea > Phlebobranchia > Cionidae > Ciona > Ciona savignyi. The sequence continues at coordinate 2,094,018 of CH002827.1, read as the reverse complement.
GATAGCTTGATGTATAAAAAACATAAGAAGTGCAATTACACGTGTAGTTCAGTCGATAAAACTAGCTAATGCGCGCCTACATCTGTACATGGCTATTTAAAACTGCGCCGAAGGATTTAGAAGCCAAAATAGCTTCTCGAATCTGTTATCCGGTGGACTGATGGGAGAAAAACTTGACTGATCACGGATATATATATTCGGGGACAAGTTTCCATCCAATTAAGTTTTAGGCTGAGGTCACGAGGTGTTTAAAGCGGACGCTCAATTCCTTTTTCTCGATGAATGTTTTACGCGAACATGTAGATAAATATCGTCGCCTTAGGTTAAGCAAGTAACAAAGACAAATCAACGCATGTTCCTTCGCAATAACAATATGCCATTAAACCAAGATGTACACAGTTTCGTTTCTCTTTTTAGATTAAAAATCAATTCAACAACAAGCACCAAATATAGCATTAGATTAAAACATTACTGGATCCGTAGTTTATCTCTCGTAGATGGGTTGTTTCAGACAACAGCCAATTGTGTTGCGTTTAAGTAACAAAAATTGCTTTATGGACGTACCCTAGAGGTAAAGAGGTAAGGATAATGAAATTATCTTGCTGACGCGGGACGTTCGAAGAAGCGATTTTTCGAAAATCCTTTTCGTGAAATCATCGACCCTATCGCGTTCTGTCGGGATTGATTTGCCATATACGGACACGCGCGACTGAAGTAAACTTCTTGGAATTCTAAAATCGCGACCTTTTCGATATATCGGCCACGACAGTACAAAACCCGACTCACACACTTTCGGCGGAACGCGCCAGAGCAAATAAATAAGCTGTTCATTTTGTTAAGCTTTTGTCGACTTTTCATACAAAGATGTGACCAACGTTGAATTCCAACGATTAAAACTCCGAACGCCCCGAAAGCAAATATTTTAATCTAATCTTTAAAATTTAAGCAAAGAATTGCTGCAGTGCTCTTGCGTGAGGTCGTCTCTTTGCTTTGACTGATTCAACAAAAATAAGATTCGGGGTTTCGCCGGATTATTTAACGTTTGATTGTCATTCGACGCAACCAAACATATCCATTGGGCCCTCAAGACTGAAATATGCAATAAAAGTTCACAGTAAATGTTTAAACAAAGATAAGCGCAAATTCTCGGCGTTTTTTGGTCAACGCGTTGGTCAAAAAGTACACACCGTTTGCAGGAGCGTTTTGGTGGATTTTTTTACACCAAAGAAATTTCACAGACACGGCGGGAAGATAATATTTGACTAGACGTCTGAATGCCAGCAGGGGAGCCATTTTGTGGTCCTCGACAATTACAGGCTAGCGCGCTTCCAGTCCTAGTTAATTCGCAATGAATCAGAAAACCGGTATCACCCCGCTATTAAATAGAACTGTAAAACTATTGATTTCAGGCAGTTATGTTAAACATTTAAAATTTGTATAATCGAATCGAACATATGGAAGACGAGCAAGACATACGTAGAACCAGTTTTGCTCAGTCTCCCGTCATGTTTGCAGCACTTTGAGTATATATCCTGATTTGCTTTGCACTAAACGCCCAAAAAACTAACTCATCTGTCGAGTTCTGTCGTGTTACAATGCTATGTATTACGACCCCCTCCTGAATGGCCCTTTTAAACGAGCAAAGAACGAAAAAGGGAGGAAACATTATTACTCAGATCCTCGTGCTATTTTATTTCTTCCGTGAGTGGAATTTTCCAGTTAGTTTCGCACATTTAATGATGAGCGTTGTCGGCTTCCGTGGAATTTAAGATCGATCTATTTTGTTTGTACATTGACTGTACCGTATGACGCAATAATACATGTAAACATACTTGTTGAATGCGTGAAGTACCTGGGAGCATGAGTGAAACTATGACAATGCTGGACGTAAATTTTGCTTTAAAATTAAAGAATAAAACAAGGTTGTGAACTTAGGAAATAAAAAGAAGGGAGGTGGGAATGTGATGTAAAAGTGTATTTAGAAGTAAAAGAGGTTAATTTTTTTATGACTATCCAATGAATCACCACAATATCAATTGGGGATTACTGAACTAAATATTTTTAGGAACAGTTAAATAATATTAACTTAAAATCCGTTAACAAATTACCAATTAAAGATTAAAAATCTAGCATAAGCCAAACTATTGTATGATAGTTTAAAAAAAAACTTAGAGTTGCCCAGTCAGCATTAATTTGAATAAATGACTTTGCATTACTCGACGCTAGTGCGTAAAAAGAAGTTCATTGCCAACTCACCCAAACAGCGTGTTTGCTCATTTTCCAAAGTTTGCTTGCGCGCTGGGCACACGGCGACGCAGGTCTATTCTCCTCACAAACCCAATGTCACGTTGCTACCGTAACAAATTGCCAACACTAAAAATAACCAAGTCGTGTAGGCAAATAGAGGTGGACTGAAAACGACTTTCTCGCCTCTCTTGAAATGATAAATGGAATCCAGGAATTTTAATCTGTTTGATTTGACAATACCTCGCACCTGCCATATTTAAGCATAGCATTAATAACGACTTTAAGAGAATAGATGTAAAATAATTGGGTCTGGTACAGGATATAATGTTTTTTGCTGAAAAATTGAACAGGGAAGTTTCGTCTATAATATAAGCTTTATTTTTCGTTTTTTTACAAACATTTCGCTCCAGCGCAATTGGAAAAATCGATGACAGAAAATTTCGTCACGATTTGCTTTTTCACGCCAAACGATTAAGAACACACAATGACATGCTGGGAGAAAGTTGATAGATTTTACAAAACAAAAATACCAGTCATTCGTCGCAGACAAAAAATGGAAAATACTTCCGCTTTGTTAGGAAAGGTTTCCCATGTTTTAAGGAAAGCACCGTCCAAATCGGAGCAGCCTGCGTTTCGAATTACAAACGAAGATCGGAAATGTCGAATAAACGTGGCCGCTGTGGACGCGTTCAGTCCCCAATCGTGTTCGAATGAAAGTGGCTCGGCAACAATGCGGTTGACGTGAAGGATCTTTGTTTTGACATCGAACAAGTCACTTCAATTTGTCCCGAATTCGTCACAACTTTTCCAGCGCTGTAATTATAGCGAGATGACACCACTACCGGATTAAGCTGGCTCTAAAGCACATTTTGATCGGTCACCTGGAAATACAATAATTTGGTTTCTGAGATAAAAGTTAAATTTACCAATTTTATCATCAGGGTTTTTGACTGCGCTAAAGGCACGATTCCTATTTGTACATTCTATATAATAGTTCATCCACCAATGGATAACACCGTGATGTCACACCGCTTTGTTTTCTTAACTACGACATGACCACAACGGAGATACACACGGAAGGTCATTTTGAGTTATCTTATGATAGGCTTAATACACATTCTCATGGGGTGTGGTTTATTTGGTTGCGTGTGATTGGTGCTGTTGTATGGCTGGTGCAAAGTCCAAACAGCATTAAATGGAAGATATGGTCGCAAATTAGGTTTTGTAGGATGACCTATACCAAATTTTATACAAAACACTGGCTTCTCATCATGGGTTCGAACCTACCTAAGATTGATATCGCCTAAACACCTGATTTTGTTTGAACAGTTGTGAACGGCTACATGGACGAATCCTTAACGCGACCGATTTATATACTATTTTCTATATCTTCGTAACGAATCCGTCTTGGCTTCGAAACTTAGCGCGGTAAAAATATTATGACCAAATATTTAGCGATTCCGATCACAAACAGCTTAGTTAAAAACGAATCCAGTGACGAGCCCATTAAGTTTAGTTAAAATAAATGTGTCGCCCAACAAAGCATCTTGACCGACTACCACCCTTAACAGTCGAAAACGGAACTATTAATGACTAACCTAGGTTGTGTGGTGTAATGGTTATAATGATCGACTCTATACAGCATATATACATCGTGTTTAGTTATAAAAACAAAAGTGGTGGCGGTAATTTTATGGGTCTAAAACAAACCTTGCGGTAAAAAATATTAAATACACAGGTTCCGTGACTTGGACGTATAAGTACGACCCAATCGATTAGTCTGGTAGATTAGTGAAAGTTCGAAACTGTTTACAAGCTAAGGATATTGCCCGAACGCAGCGAAATTATGGGTTATTCTAAATTGAAGAAATGTCTAAATTATACACAGTACTTCAAAAGCCCCGTTAACCCGACGTTAATCTCCCTGGTTTTCCCATTCACGGGAATACACATGGATATCATATCGTATCATATCACGACCGACTTGTATACGAGCAGCATTTGAAACTAGATTGATCGTTATACTTCCAGAATTTTAGCCATAGAACTTATTTGAGAACGCAGAGAAAAACAACATAAAATAGCAATTGTTGTTTTGGTGTTAAACTGTATGAACAAAATTGTTGTGTAAGTTTCTATATTCGAACAGTTCTTCCACGCCTATATACGAATGCAATTCTTAAAACGGTTTTAGAAATCAAATTATTTATCGTGAGTGAGTCACGGGTGGAAAGGGCAAACTTGGAATTGGAATAAAAACGATTTTATTTTTGAATTTTGATTAAAAATTCCTACTGGATACGGCCATTTTTGTAAATACTTTTAACATGGAAACATAATCGTTTTCGAAGAAACATGATAAAAAAGGTTCCAACTGAAAGCTGTTGCTCATTGCAATCCAGGGCAGCGGGACAGAATTGTATTTCTTTATTCGTCCTTAAGGCCAGTTTGCAACAAATTCTCTATAAAATGATGTAGATTAAACAATTACACATGCTTTCGATCAAATAAATGCAACTATGAACCTGCCTTAATTGTATTCCATTAAATTTGAATTACGGGGTTTGTCGTATGTGTCAAAATATGGCGAAACATTCAATTTTAACCCCTATACCACGCGGTTAAGGTTGCCAATCGTCTGGTTACCGGAGATACTGAAATGTGTTTTCGTACATGGTTGAAATGTTTTTCTACTCACTAATCTATAAGATTCAGGCGGGTCCACTTGGGACTTTGCCTCGGCAAAGAACCTACTTTATAATACGAACACTTAAACAATTTAGTAACCCGATAGTGGATACACAGCAATGGCAGCATTGTAATAGTGGTTTTAAATGCAGCTGCGATTTATAGTATCACCCACTGCGTGAAAAATGTACTAATGTACTGCATGAAAAATGTATTAATGTACTATGTACCAAATGAAAAATGTACTACACTTCAGCACAAAATGGTGGGAATTGCATTATGGTATATAATGGTACTTTGTTGGAAATCAAGTTATCCCATACAATGTTTTTCTAAATATATTATATACCTATAGGTATCATATATGACACACAAAAATTGTTCTGGTAATCCGACCGTGGGCACGCGGTAGACGAACCTCTATATGTAATAGCAAATGGCGGCTCAGGGAAATACGAGTGTCTTGTATGAGGTAACGATATTTTTACGAGGTATCGAGTCGTGTATTTCTACAGTTTTGCTTGTACAGTATTACAGGAACTCGGGCTTACCCTTACTCATTTCTATGACGTAGTTTGGCTTCGAAAGTCTACAAATATGGCAGCTGCGTAGGCTACGTACGAGCCACGACAACAAATTCATCAACGAATCTTTAGCATACAGGAGTCGGTAATGCTTCTGTCACATTTTGCTTTATGACTGGTGAATAATCAGTAGGACGCGTACATTCACGCCGACGGCGTGCGTGAGTCAGAAATACCGTCGGAAGGGCCGAAAACTCGCAACCGCCATTTTTGGACCCGACGACGGCCAACAAACTGGCCTTGCCGGCCACCAAAATAGTATCAGACTAGTTCAAAACTTAACTTCGAGACATTAATAATAGTTTCGATCACCAAGACATGATGTTATATAATGAGTTACGAATTTTAAAACTAAATTGAACGTTGGACGAGCTCCCTTGCCGTAAAAGGATTCAATAAAGCATCCAACTGCAACTGCGGCCCATTGCGTTGCTTAAAATATGCATTCTTAGAGAATACTTATCAAACTGAAATGGAGTTGGCAATCGTCAATCGCCTTATTAGAACGAACGGCTTCGTAACAGGGAAGGAATGCCGGTTACGTACCCTGGAAAAAACTTGAGTTCCCATCTTATAAGGAATCCCTTAAAGTAAAGGGTTTTCCCAACAGGCAATTACTTTCTTTCTGAATTGCCATGTTTAACAAGCTATTGAGAGCCTACGTCACGAATGCTAATCATTGTGACGTCACAAGTACTACGAAACTGTACGGAAATTAACAAACATCAATTTGAACCTGGAATGCGAATTTGACGGGAAAGAATTGAAATATGACGTAGATGGCCCACTTACCAGCACATAGCTTATCTTAATTTAGCTTCCTTTTATTCATATTCCAAAATAAAGTTATGATTTAACCACAATTATGTGATGAGGTGTCTGAAGAGCACTTACTTATTCGCAGTCGCACTTAGTAGCTACCAGAATAAACTTTGATTTCAATCTGGCATAAAAATCCGCCGCAAACAGCCACAGAAGAATTTCAAAAACTCCCTCATAGAACGGCCAATAATAGCTTTATAAAAATCATAGCAACCCTTATAGCCAGTAACCCGAATCCCGTTTATCCAGTAAGCTGTTTCCACGAAAGCAACCACCTCCTTTACTCGCATGTCCGCAGGCAAGGAGCTCACTGAGCGGCATTGTTGGAAAACCAAAAATAGTATTTTTTCGTACGCAAGAACATTTGTTAAACAAATAATCCAATTTAACTGAGATAGTCACTACATGTTATTATCATCACCATTATAAAAAAACAGTTTTTACGCGTATTTACATTTTGTACATAATGTATACCCACAACACCAACGATCACTAATTATAAAAACTTTTTTTTATAAAAATACTGCTGTGTTTGCCAAAATACTGTTGATTTTCTTTAAGCTGATGTTAATCAATATATTTTATTAAATAAAATTTATTTGGAGCCATTTAAATGAATGAGATTTTGTTATATATAGGAGAGTTAATTTGCGTGTATATCATAATCTTGTTTAATTACACACAATAATAATGTTACAAACCCGTTTTTTTTATCGGTAGCACAGTGAAGAAAAATGTAAGATTATGTTAGGTTAGGATGTACAAACTCATGTTAACCCATGACATTTAGCGCAAAAGGCGTTATAACAAGTTTAATCGGCAGGTTACTATGTGGTCAGGTTAACTTCTGATCAAAACCGGGTCAACGGGGCTATTACACTGGGGTCTGGGATGAATATATTAGTTGGAGACATCACTGCAATTCTTGTCCGGCTGATTACACAACTAGGTACGGGCAACGTCCGCTAAGTGCTTATGGCCAAAGTACACTACCAACCACCATACAGCTGGATTCCATGTCAACCTTTTGGTACTATAGGCCACCCTCCGAGAGAACACGTGCACAATATTGTAATTTGTTAAAACAACACATACTTTTCTGCTAAGCAAATTTGTTCTTTAATTAAAAACGGGGCGCTCCTTTCCATGAGAACACGTTGTCAATTTGTACAATGGGTGTCACAGGACATGGCAACACTTGAAAACGCAATTAAAGACTTATCTCTGACATAGTAAACATAGGCGATAACATGTGCGAGGTAGGGTCTTCTTGTAAATTCCGCATGGCAATTCAAATCAGTTTCTTACTTTTTCTGGAATTCATAATTACAGATCTATAGATATTCAAAAATATCTTAAGAAGTGCAAAATTACTTTAATTAATTCTCCAGACAAAGACACGATATAATCGCGAGAAGAAAACACTTGTAGCATACCTGCAGTGGCAAAACTAAATGATTTTCTTGGGGAGCTTCAAAAATTTGCAATTTACATTTACAAAAAAAACATTTGGATTAATAATATCTTCATGGCCATTGTGTGGATTTATTAGATTTATGTTTAAATTATCTTGCAAGATAAATTAAACGAGTATAAAAAACACTTCTAGAATAGAAAAGGCCTTATACTATTGGCAGTATGAGATGTTTTACTTTCGTCAGTAAAATGTTTAAATAAAGAAAGCGGCCGGCTCATCCTTTTCTTTTATATCAAGACCACGAATGAGATTTCGTACATTTTTTCTCTAAATTTAGAATCCTTACAGATTCGAATGATTTTGCCAGGTGTGGTGGCTCACCGTCCTGTTACCGTAATGCGATAATGAGTGTTCGCTTCGGAATGCCAACGCCACATTTGCGTAACGTCAGAACGTAGAACACCTCACTGTGACGTATATAGCGTGCCGTGTTGTTACAAATAAGCTTACCGCCCAGTTAGCCGGCACACAGGGAGAAACGGCACTTGGTGATAAGGACCAATGCATCTGTAACGAAAGTTTTCTTCGCAGCTCGAGTGCTGCTCAAACAGAAGCTGGAATGACAGTTACATGCTAAAACACAATTGTTGGAAAGAAACTGGGAAAGTGATATGCAGCTGATTCTTTTTATAAAAAACTTCTGCAAGTAATCATAACATTAGTCCGAATTATAACAATAACTCTGTTGACCAAAATTCGCAACTAACCTTAAAACCCTATTTACACATTAAGCCTTTACCTCGCCAATAACCTGCAAATGATTCCGTACAAGCATTTTCTAAGATCACGCGGTCAAACAAACCAACGACTGACTAATTATGCTAAAGAAATCGACATACCTTTCCGCTAAATCACAACCTCACCCTCTGGGTATCAGCTACATTGTTTCAACCGCTGTCTATATTAAGATCAACTGATACTATGGAATTCGGGGCATAGCTATGTAATGCCCAATTTAAGATGAATGTTACGATGTATCATATCAGTAAATACAAACCGGCACGGAGGTTATCTCAGGAAAATTGCAATTGCGAAACGAGAAACCTCCTAAGGAGAAAGTGTGTGCCAATCGGGGTACTTTTTAATAATATTCAAACAAAAATAAGTTATGGAGAAAAATTGTTAGAAATCTTCTGAAAGGAACATTACCCAAGTTATTTTAAATATATAAAACGTGTTGCTTTTATACAATTTTACGCGTTGTCTTTGATACTAAATATAAAAGATACATATATTATTCACTTTCATTGGGCATTATACATTGATAAATATTATACAAAAGACCACAGACGCTAAATCGCCATGTGCAGGATATGTGTCTGATAAAACGATCGTGCAAACAACTAACAAACAATTTATCAAATGCAAGCAACATTTTTACCTTGCGGCGGTTTTAAATGTGGTTTAACTTTACCGCTTCAATAAGTGTGAGGCACAGACGAAAGTGAAAATCAAACCCAATTCTCCAAAACCACAAGGAAGGGCGAGGCAGTAGGGGATGTGGTATATATATGTATAAATATTTCCTTTTTTTGGCCTTGTCTTTTAAAACATATATTCGCATATCATTTAAATTAGAGCATTCTAATATACATTTTTAACATTATATGTTTTCGAAATTAGGTTTACTGGATCACTTGTTTTCTTCGGCAGTGTTACAATTTTAAACGAAAAGCTTAATAACACTTAGTCTTAAGATTCAATATAAAATAATGGTCTTTCCATTTAAGCGTTCAACCACACGATGGCCCAAGGTACTCTTATTGGACTACGGTCATTTGGAACGATTGTGTCGCATATTTATATACCACCCCCTATTTTCAAAAAAGGTCTTAGTAACAAGCACATCGAAGCTTCAAAACTTAGCCCGGTTTAAGATTGGCTGCTGTTTTTTCTTGGGGGGTGGACACTTAACTGACATATACTGCTCAAGCGCAGTAAATTAATGCTAAACTAAATATACAACTAGACAGTGGGCGAAAGGTAATCTAACCATTGTTCGTTTAAAATCGCCCCTTTGTTTATTCAGAAACTAATGGATCAATGGATATAAATCTAAGGAATATCTCTATCGATTACAAAACACGGCTCCGATAACCCGACGCTGGGCGCTTTTTAATCTGACGGCAACTCCAACGACAACGCTTCCTTACGTATTTGGAAGATACGCTTGTTCGTGTGACAACGACCCTTGCGTTTTCCCTCTCATGGGGATAAAACACGAGTAATAATAATTTCGAATTTTCCCACTTGCGCGGGTAAACCTTTTTATTCGCTTAATATACGTTCATAATATATACGAAAGAAATTTTCTAGAATTCAAAAACAACCAGATCATTGGTCATAGCAGATCTTTGATGTAGACGGTGCAACGCACTGCGTTTGAAACCCCTTCGTTGTACTTGTACCACAGCTGGCTGCAGCCGATCCCGGGGTCGATTATTGGCTCTTTGTTTGCGCCTGGGGTGGTGGGTTTCTTGTCAATTTTCAAATGGTTACACGCAGGAGTTATAGCAGAGTCAAGTATCAGACTATACCCATATCCTTAATTTATCCTGTACCTAAGCCGTGTCTCTTTCCACATAATTAACTGAACACAGGATTAACAAGGACAATCATCAAGATTACCTCGGGCAAACTAACTGGTTAGCCGTGGTATTGTGCAGTTGTGTATGACGTTTCAATCTATTATCTACCGTGTTTACGTAATGTCAGTCAGGTGGTGTACACAAGGACACAACCGACAAACAAGAGGTTGGTTTCCAACACGAAACTTTTCGACCTATGGTCCGACACACCGCCAGTGTTCCAACCCACTGGACGAATAATATATTAAAACCTCTTACTTTGCTTTGTGTTTTCTCTCACTTTCTTTACTTTGGTAAATCGGCTGAAGAAGTTTACGACCGGCTGGAAATGAAAGCATAAAAATGTTGGGTATAAAACTAACTTACACTCGCTCATGTTTAACCCAGTTAGTGGCAAAAGGATGGACGTTATGTTACTTTCTAGATACCTAAATCAATGGTAACTGCGAACTACCAAAAGGAAGCATAATTTACTTTTAACCCTGGACTTAACCCATTGTATTTTTTAAATGCTAAAAATGTTTTTGCTAGTAGCATTATCGTGTTACAACTGTTACCAGTATGGGTGTAAGTTAAAAAATTAATTTTAAATACTTAATCCATTTTAAGCTGAATTTTAAGATAAGGAATTATATTTGCCAATTTTTCAATACGGGGGTGTAAATTAGAGTGCTGTTACAAATCATTTACCTTATATGTCCTAATCCTAATTGTACATTAACTACAAACTAGTTTTATCTTTATTCCCTCCTGTCAAATCAAATCGACAAAATTTCAGAAAACCTGAGCATTGGTGTGCGGTAACCAATTCTATCCTAACCCCAACATATTGTAAAGTATTTCGATAAAACAATACCTTTAGTAATGTCATAGACATTACCTTTTCAGGAGCAACAGAGTTGCTGATGTTATGCGACAATCGTTGCATATGGTTTGGTACAACTGGCTTGTTGGACGTCTCCGCTTGCTTTTCAGTGGTCTGTAAGGAAATAGACAAACAAATTATGACGGCGACGTGCGGTAACTGATATCTATCTTTCAACGCAGCAATTTCATTAATAATTATTCAACTGGTATTATTTTATTCGGCTGCATAGTCTAGGGCAGTAATTCTTAATCGTTGGCCTGTAGTCATGTTATTGCCCCTTACCAAAAGAACCGGCATATATATTCATTTGCTCAATAAATTAAACTTTCACTTTTTATTTTAGCCTTTTAGCTACACAAGTATAGGTTTTATTTATTTTTGCTTTGTTATACTATGACATTGCAGAGTAGCAGGAGAAATAATTTCGCTGCTGGAAGTTATTACTTTACGATACTCCTTTGCATGTCTTCTGTATAAAAAAGATTATCCTCATAAGTTGCAGATGGCAAACATTATATCAAACACACATGTATGTTTATTACAATATTACATTTCTGGTTCGGAAACCATTTTGGTAAATTACAAAAATCTGAAAGCCAAAAAAGGTTACGCTCGTCTGGTGTAACGGCTACGTGGTATAGGATATAATATAGAAAGTCCTAGTTGATTTAGTGGATTTAAATGTATTGATAAAAAACTAAAATTTAAAATGTGCAATAGCTCCAATAACTGGACTAGAAACGAGGTAATCATATTTTTGACGTGTTAAAAATTGGTTACAACAATTAGACGAAAATAAGCATCCCATACATAAAAAATATCCAATGACACATTGCTGGTTATTTTTATGCACTTGCAATATTTGATTGATTGGTCAACGCGATATAGGACCAGATTCGTCCGACTCTATTGACAACAAAGGAATGTTACCTCAACTGTAATGACGTCATGCTTCATCAGGATTCGCTCGGACCGTCTCATTCTCTCAGTTTCAACCTCCTTTGCGATTATCTGCTTGATGGCGTATGGTAGCTGCTTTTTAGCGCCCTCCAATGGCTCGACGAAATGACAAACTTCAGTCAAATTTCTGAAAATACAACCTGAAGTGTTAAACTGAAAAACGACCGAAAAAACTAAAAACCAAGAAATTGAAGACATTGAATATTAGAAATCACGCATAGAAAGGTGTTTATGAAGGAGGTTAAACATGGGTTATGTTTCCTTCTGTTTTGGTATTCAACACTTCATTCACTTTATTTGTTAAAAGTAACAACATCTTATGATGTATAAAACACTACAAAAACTTCACTAACCAGTTGTTAGCACTAGGTAATCTGACAATTGGCCATAAACATCCTACGTTCCTAGTCTGTCTTCTTAAAAAAGTCATTTTTCCCTCTTAAAGATCCAGATGAGCCCCAACCCATCAACTCACGGTTCCATCACGTATATATACTGTCCGTCCTCATTACGCTCCTGTCTATAGGTGAGGTTGTACGCAAGCAAGGACTGTACCAGGTCACGTAGTTGTAACTTCTCGTTGGAACTGTACAAGAGCATGTTCACCTGGGACACAATGGATACATTGGCGTCAACATATTTTGGAGTTTTATGTATAGAAATAAGATCAAAAAACTTTTGATCTTTTTCAAATAGATAGCAGAGGGATAGACAAAGGGTGTAGCTGACTCCGTGATTATTTGTTTTTTTGCTGCATCCTTTTCTGTACATTATTCTACATTACTGTGAATACCGTGTTATTTGCTGAATTCTGATGTCAGCATAAAAAATAAATTTGAAACTTGAACTTGTTGGCCATAGAAAAAAAAACTATGTAGTTTAATTAAATATAATTAGTCTGCAACATAAATTTAAAAACAAAGAATGTCAACTTGATAGCAAATGATGAAAAATTAAGGTAGTTGTAGCATAATGTTTTACTCTATACAGTGGATCCAATGAATTGCCCAAAAATGTCAAACACAGAACGGTCGTAATATAGCTACAGCAACTCGGCTGGAGTGAAGACATTCTGATGATTACTTATCCCAAGCATATTATAATGGTCATTCAGGTCATGTTTTACTTTCTATGGTCATGGATATATTCCTTTTTATGGTTATGGAAACTTTCTTATTATGGTTGTACAGATTTTCCTATTTCATGAAAAAACAATTATTTTGGAAGTGTTAAATAAATTAAGACTTACAGGTCGAAAATTTGGCATCATAATCGCCAGCAGATGGGGCAAGAGATCCAGCACAGCAGTTGATTGGGACGTAAAGCACCTAGTAGATGGCGCCATATCAAGAAACATACTCTCCAAAAGGTTTCCGGATTTCTGGGTTTTCTTATGGTTCTGTGAGAATGTGCTTATGTCATAGTGTGTATGTGGAAGCATATGGGAATATAAAGAGTCACATCACAGTGAAATTATAGCAGCTATTCTGAAAATGGTTGGGAATGACGGTCTTTACTTGAATGTTTTAGAAAATTAATGTTTTAAAAAAAAGAGTATAACGATTTTTACAATATTTTCAGACTAATTAAATCAAAAATCTATTAATCTACAAGCCTAATCAATTTTAATTAATTTTAGGCCAGATTCGTGTTTTTTTCAGGGCACTTGGCAGACCTGAACGTTTCTTTCCGTATTTATGATACTGTTTGCTGGGGGTAACACACCACTACCCATAGATCTGCCCCCCACCAGTGTGAATTTTCCCCGAACCCCGCTAACCCACCATGTGCCCCCACCCCTATTAAGGTGACGAACCTCTGACTCTGTCTGTGAGAAGGAAATCTTGGGAGGAGTGATGCAGGCGAAGAGCAGGTGGAACATGACGAAGATGTAGGGGGTATACCGGTGGAGGACCCACTCCTGGATGCTCATCACATGACGGTTGATCCGATCGGCAAGGAGGAGCCACTCGAACGACTTGTTGATCGCCGTCATCCCAGAGTTCTTGAACTTCATGAGAAGGAAGTTGTCGTAAACTCCCTGTGGATGCAAAGACATAAGGATGAGGAGCATTACGATACCTCTGGAAGATATTGAAGATCGGATTAATCGAGTGGTTACAAAAAGAACTCCAACTCTCATTTGTTAAATCATCTGCCAAGGTAAGAAAATCTATACTATGAACCCGACAACAATCACTTGAGTATAAAAAGAAAAAATTACCTGAACACTCACGCGACCCACAATGACATTGTGGTATCTAGATTTTTATATAACCTTGTATTAAACCTTCACCTTTCCTTATTATTATAAAGGATTCTCGAGCTGTATCATTGTGATCACTCCAATTTAAAAAATATTAAGGATTTAAATCTACCAAGTGAAATCAATTTCCCCAAAGCCTCATGTACAATCCACAAATCACCCATACTACCACTTTACCTAAAATCGCCCTTACTTTCAATTCACCCCACATCAGCCATATCACTAATTCAACCCACATCACACATACTACCAATTTTCCTCAAATCACCCATACCACAATACCCACCCTCCGGTTAATCTGGTGGTTTAGTGCGATGCCTTTAAAACAAAAGGTTGCCGGTTTAAAACTGGTCGCTGGCTAGTCGGCTGTGTCCTTGGTCAAGGCAATTAACAGGCATTTCCTGAACCCAGCAGGATTAATGGGTTCTACTAAATTGAAGATACGTGCAACGTGTGAATCATACACAACACACTGCAAACTGCAATAGATCCGGTAAACTGACGGTGGGCGCAAGGTAATCTGATTAATGCCTGTGTGTTAACCTCCTTGGTTTTCCCATTCACGGGGATAAACATAAATATCCTATCAATCACCCACCTGCAACGTTTTCTCATACTCCCCCCCACTGAGCACAAGGTTGAGAATGTGGTAGAACCGCGTGGAGAATTGGGAAACTTTCTGACCTTCCAACATCTGCTGCTGCACTGTTTGGCTGTCTTTGTCCATTTTTCTATCAAAATAAAACAAATATCAAAAATTATAAAAAAAAAAAAATATTTTTCACAAAGACACAACCACACAACCGACCAAGTTTCGATACCACCACCTTACAGCTGATGGTCAGATGCAGCACAAATAAGCTAAATGGTAGCATAGTCACACTAAAACAAAACAAACATTTTTTTACCGTTGATTCTTTGGTAGCTGAAAGATTTCATTCCAAACATGGAAAATCGATTTGTGTTGGTCCTTCTGGCCAATGTTGAGACTTTTTACTGTTGCCATCTGTACCCTGGAAAGAAACAGTTTCAAGTGGGGAAAACTAAAACAGGAAAAGCGTGGAGAAGGGTTTTAAATATGGGGTTGAAGTTAAGGTTAGTTTTGGGGTTGAGATTAGTGTATAGGGCAGGGTTAAAATTTCAATAGCAGTTTTCCTGCTTCCCTCCTTTTAGTGTTGCCTGTTATTAGTTTTACTAGTTGTGTAAAAAAGTGTAAAATCTAAATTGATGCATCTTTACTATTTCCCCACAAATAACGCTATGGTTCTAATAAGAACATTTTTTTTCAAATTAAGGTAATGTGTTGTTATTGTTAACCACACTTTTTTTGGTTGTCGCTACAACTGTCTTGCATCGCTGTAATTTTTCTACACAGAATATAAAGTTTAATTTTATGACAAAAAACTGCTTTTAACCTCGTGGTCCCCGTTGATTGGATGAATTGAAGGGTGTTAATACAAGTTCTGATGTCATTTCCTGATTTGTCGCATAACGCCAGCAGACTTGAAAGGTCACAATCCAGGCTTTGAACACGGCACATCTGCATGCGAGATTCAGATTTTGGAAAAAATGGATGGATAGAAGGTTGCAAAAAATAGTACGAGCAAAAACAGACTGCCAAGTTATTATTTTTTTAAATTGACACCTTTCGGAATAAATTGATGATTATTCATTTGACAAGGCATTAAGTATCATACCGTAACATAAGAAAAGTTTATTGGCTTTCTGTTATTTGTCAGAATATCTCACAACATTATGCATTATGTTTTTTGCTATAAATTACAAAAATAACAGGGTTTAAATGTATTAAATACCAAAATAAAGGATAATATATGGTTATGCTCAGAAGTGGAAAAATGGGAATCCCACAACCAAGAGGCGGGGGTGAGTATTAATTTTACCAAGTGTTGTTACTTGTTAGATGGTATGACTAAATACCATTAAGTAAACAGCCAGGCAAAATCATTTCTATTAAATTATACAATGTTTCATGGCAATCACTTGCAAGAACAAACAGGAAATGTCAGCTTTCATCTACCTGTCCCAGCCTTGATGCCAGCCTAGCAGATGTGGTTGGTGGGAAGTGTAGGATGTAGCTTTGTTGTCTCAACAGCCGTAATGCTGGGACATACCTGGGTAAAAGCTTGTGTGTTTATTTGGAAAAATTCCGGCATCGATTAACCTTTTTTCTTTACATTAGTGAGGTCATGGTGAACTATAGGTATTATAAAACACAAGTTGAAATATACCATAGGGTAGTCGCACTATAAATAATGTGATAGCTTACAGTCTACAACATACTCTTATGCAATAACTAAATATTATTAAGCCGAACTTACAAATCATTGCAAATGCATATAATTGGCCGCATTAATACACCAGTGGCAGTTTTCTTTGATTTTCTTGCTTTCTTCTTTTCATTTCCCTTGCCTTTGTTCAGAGTATTTAGCAAGATATTAATGGCTGCCTGGAGAGTAAAATTGTTCCCCATTTAATTTGGCTGCATATGATTCTAATTGAAGAGTTTTCAATACATTTGAAAGGATACTTCTGTTTATCCCTAGAAATAGGAAAACGCAAGGGTACGTTATAACGTGGGAAATTGTCAGATTACCTCATCACATTGGGGTTATCTAAGCTATTGCAGTGAGTTGCATAAGATCGAGACATTGCTGGTTTAATTTTAACTAATTAAACTATTGGCCTCTTGCAACATATGCTAATTGCCTTGCCCACCTGGAATAAACTGTATCTAGTCATACTGTGTTTTGGAATTTATCCTAATGTGTTTAGAATTTATAATAAAAGCATAAAACCCTTTTCCCACCCAAACCAGGGAAGGAAGACTACTCAACGGCAAAAGCCTATCGACCCCTGAGTCTCATGTCATTCGTGATGAAGGGCTTCGAGAGACTCATACTTTGGTATCTGCAGGAGGGACCTATTGGACAATCCCCCCTACACCCCAACCAATATGCATATAGAGCGGGATTTTCTACCGAAGATGCCCTCCATAATATGATCATCAAACTGGAGAAGGCGGTCTTTCATAACCAATATGCACTTGGAGTATTTCTGGATATTGAAGGAGCCTTCTCTAATGCCACTTTCGATTCCATGATAGTTCCTTTGCGAAAGTATCATGTTAATGAAACAGTTATCCGGTGGATAAGTTACATGCTCAAACACCGAACAGCCCACAGCAGAACTGCATGGCTGTACAGAGAAAAAACAGGTCAAAAAAGGTTGTCCACAAGGGGGAATCCTATCCCCCCTTGTTATGGAACCTCCTGGTGGACACTCTACTACGGCCAATTCACTAGCCAAGAGGCTGCACTTGTGCAAGCATATGCTGATGACTTGAGCGTCATTATATCTGGCCCAGACCCATCAACGATTGGGACGATTGCCCAATCAACCCTGTAATCGTCTGGAGAAATGGGCAATAAACAACCACCTTTCGCTTTGCCCCGGCAAAGACAGTGGTGGTAATGTTCGCAAGAAGGAGAAAATGGTCTTTAAGACCAATTTTTCTCCACAATATCCAGCTTAGCCTATCAAAGGAAGCTAAGTATCTTGGTGTCATCCTGGACAACAAGCTGGTCTTGGAAGAATCACCATTCAAGTCGTATCAAGAAGGCAACTGCTGCTCTAGCACAATGCCGTAGAGCAGTTGGCCCTACATGGGGGCTACAGCCAAAAATAATGATGTGGCTCTACTGTCAGATTATCCGACCTATCCTGACCTATGCTTCATTAGTGTCAGTCAGCGCAACATACCAGCGCAATATACAGGACAACCTGCGCAAGGTTCAAAGGTTGGCCTGCCTATGCATCACTGGCGCCTTTAAAGGCACCCCCACAAGGGCAATGGAGATGCTACTTAACCTCCCCCCGCTGCACCTGTACCTCCAGGGCACAGCCATTAAAACGGCACACCGCCTGAGATGTTTAGGCCACTGGAAGGGGACTGGTTACTCAGTGTGGCACAAGAAAAGTCATATTGACATCTGCAACCAAGCAATGGAAGATATCCATCTTCTCTCATTGCCAGTGGATTGCAGTTCCTGCACTCTCCATCTGGAACGCCACTTCGCGATTCAGATCAGCGACCGTGACAACATCACTCCACCTGTACGACCATCTGACCCATCACAGCTTGTCTGTTACACCGATGGGTCACGACTAGATGGATCGACTGGTGCTGGAGTATTTATTCAATCCACCAAGTTTGATTACAAATTCAGCTTTCCACTTGGAAGCTTCCCCTCAGTTTTTCAGACAGAGATTCTTGCAATAAATCATGCTGCAAGGATTCTGCAGTCTTGGAACACTGCAAAAATGTCCATCACCATTCACAGTGATAGTCAGGCTGCTCTGAAAGCTCTTATGAGCTTGAAGATACATATCCCCTTGCTGCGAGAGACATGGTACCTTCTTCACAATCTTGGAGGGCTTAATCTTGTGGAACTCTGCTGGATTCCAGGCCACTCAAACTTTGATGGCAATGATCAAGCTGACGAGTTGGCTCGTGACGCATCCGGCACTGCCTTCATCGGTCCAGAACCATCCCTCTGTATTCCTGTCTGCTCTGTCAGAACAGAATTGGAGGCGTGGATGAGCCGAAAACATGCTGAAGAATGGAGACAACACTGTGGCTGTCGTCAGACAAAGGAGTATCTTGGACAAGGCCTATCCCTGTCCAGGGAACTTCTCCGGCTGCGGCGGAGACAGTTACGATCTGTTCTTCAGATTATCACTGGTCATGCTAATTTGGCAAAGCACCAATCCATCCTCATGCGCACGGCATGTGCAACCTGTCCCTTCTGCCAAGAAGAAGACGAGACTTCTTTACACTATGTTGGCCATTGTCCAGCATTTGCTGTAACCAGATGGAGGAATTTTGGAGTTTTTAAATCTGATGATCTCGCATCTATTCCGGTCAAGCATTTAGTCAGTTTCCTTCAGGACACTGGCAGACTTGACCGCTATATCCCGGATCCATGCTAGCCCTGGGCGCTGGAGTAATGGGCCTTCCATGGCCTAAATTCCTGGTCCCGGTAGCTACTGTGGACCCGCCCTTATTAATGTAATGTAATAAAACCCTTCCTGCCACATACCTTAGGAGCACCATCAATTTCATCGATTATTAAACAGTTTGGTCGTTGGTCTGAACCCAACACTGATTTCATCTGAGTTGTTTGTTCGAGTTTATGTTGGAATGTTTCGGCACTTCTATCATCACTGTAAAAAGTATCGAATAATAGGTTAATGAAAAAAGCATTACACAAATCACAAACATTGTTGTAAAAGTTTAAATCATTTATTAAGGGTTGAGATAAATAACTTATGGTTACCAACTAATAAGGATTGCACTTCAAGCAATTTTGCCAAAAAAATGGCGACCCTGGCAAATATTCATTGTATGACAAAAAAATGAGCAGTCAAGAAAGACAGTTATAATATGCATATTAATAATTGTAATACTCATATTAATATCCGAAATACTTATAATAATTCTCGAAATACTTATATTAATACTCGATAGTCGATAAACTAAAATTAATTCTCGATATACTAATATTAATACTCAAAATACATAATTTAATAATCAAAATATTTATATTAGTACTTATTATACTTATATTAATACTCGTAATACGAAAGAATGTTTCCTGCAACAAAGAAACAATCAATTCACCTTGCATTCATCTCAACTACATGATATCCTGCATGTTTTGCAATAATATGAGCCAATGTGGTTTTCCCAAGCCCAGGTGGACCACAGAGTAAAGCTGTTTTCAACTTCGGACGATTTGTACTGTCCAATTCCTGGGAATTAAAAAAAATGAATTTATAACTGAATTTTGGTTCACAATTGGGAAGCTAGGAGTGAGGTTTGGAAGGCAAGGTAGTAATCATCTATCTTTATAAATATGATTAATAATATTGTTTTTGGTTTTACAAAATCTAATTTAGTCAAGCTCAAGTAAGTGATTAGATGGATATGGCAAGTTCAAAATTAAATGTTAGGATATGCAAATAAGTTTGGTTACAATGATAAAATATATTCAATATTTTTTATTCAAAAATAAAATAAAAAAAGAGTTTCTAAAAGAGGACATATGGAACTATGCACTACATAACCTTTTTTTCTGTAAATTTACATAAGAAAAACACATTAATTTTAAATTTTAAATAACACAATAAAAAAAAAAGCTCAGAAATAAAATCAACGCTTACATCTTCTTCTTCGGTGGTGGTTTCAGTTTTTTTAAATTTGTTAAAATGTTCCGAAGTTTTTTGCTTGTCTTTATTAAAACTTTTCTGTTCGGTTGGTTTCTTTGGGTGAAAGTCGCGACCGAAAACAACTTTGTCCCAAAGTTTCAGCCAACGAAGTAAGGAGCGGTTTACACCCTGCATTTTAGAAAAAGGGTGGTTTTTGTGTTTTAACCTGACATGTTGTTGTGTTTTTACAGACATCTTCACAGAATGCATCCTAAATCCATAAGTAATGCTGTATATAGAATTACGCTTATATCAAGATGCTGACATTATTAACTGATTAGGTAGGTTGTTTCTCGCCAAATGTTCTGTCAGTTTAAAATTACGATCCACTTAAATATTAAAAATCTCATTTCTTTGTACACAGTTCTGTAAAAGCACACAAATTGGTAAACCATTTCTAAATATCGATATTAATAGAATTAAACTGTTTTAAGCTTCTTTCTAGCAAAAATGGATATTTTAGATTTTAATAGAGTAAAGTTCAGTAAATCATTTTTGAACTAACAATTACATTTGTCAAAAAACATCAAACTTATTACTAGTTAACCAATGTTTTAACCATTATCAAAAACTATTATATGTTAAGCTCTAAGCAACAACTTTAAAAAATTTCTTACCTCGTCGCTTAGCAAATGGGTATAGCGAGAGGGGGCAAATTTATTGACCCACAATCCATCCATTGATTCCTCACTGCTGTACACCCCTTCGTCTTCTAACATTGAAGTTGATGAGTCAGCAAAAAGTTGATTGGTCAGCGAATCTGAGAGTTGCAGTGAATGAGAACGAACTTCGTCGGTGATCCGACGGGATTCTACACGAGCCTCTTGCTGGAACTGGAAAGAAATTGATAAATATTACCAAAGAACAGGGACTTTATTTAAAAAGAACAAGACATTAAATAAAGAAAAGTTAACTCTATTTTAAGCAGTAGTGATTTGTTTAATCCATACAGTTTAATGGGGAACTAAGAAAACTTGAATAGGGACGATTTAGTGCTCGGAAATTGATAAAAATTTGAAAAAAGTGCAAGGACTCAATTTAATAGTTCCAAAATAATAAACAGAGAATAAAAGGTGGAATTTATTTACAACGAATAAAGCAATGGTTCTTTTAGACCACACAGGTTAATGGTGGATCAAGAAATCATTTTTTGGGGGATAATTTTGCTCTATACAACGACTTTATCAAGATACTTTAAAGAAGAAACAAATTTCGGTACCGGTAAGTATTTAAAATATTTCCACCTACTTTTTCATAAATTTTCTGACGCAATTCCGTCATTGAGTAAGGAAGGAGTTGCGCGGATCGAGACGTCGTCATTAAATCTCGCGTGTTAATAACCTGGGTAGGATCGGCATTTTACAGAATGAAATTGAAAGGTTAAAATTCAATCTAGTGCTTAATATCGGAAAGAATAACGATGACTATCTGTGCGATACATGGTGATGAGTTGTTTTTTCTAAACATTAATTAATTAAAGCAGTAGGAAAAGAATACATTTATACATCACACAGAATGCGACTAGTTGGGTCGAACTACACTCGCATTTGTCAGATTTTTCTCAATTAGGTTGAGAATTATTCGTCATTACATCAATTTACCTGCTTATGAAGTTAAAACCAAAGCAGGGATACACTGCGCACTAAAAGAAATTTGAACATAAACAAAATATTCTAGATTAAAAAAAACTAAATTCTCACCTGTGCTTGAGCCCGAACCCGCATGTACACCCGGTTCCCATCAGAGGAAGTAGCCGATATAAAGTCGCTGTGCACAGGAGGATGCATCAGTACGTTGGTGAGTCGGACGTTTCGGCTCTGCACCTCTGTGTCAAGGTCTGTGAGAGGAAAAGTTTAATCCTATTTGCACAGCTGGTTATCTTAATTTGCAATAAGGTAGCCAAAACTTTGTTGAAACAAGGGCTGCCCAGTAAGTTATGTCTTTGGGCAAGACATTCAGTGGATATTGCCCAACGACATAACCAATTAATTAGCAAGTTCTACTAAAACTAAAGGAACTTATCAATCATACACAACGCACTTTAATAGCTCTGGTGTACTTATTTAGGTCAGCTTGTGAGAAAATACACTAACAGTTCACCGGAATTGTAAACATGTTTGTCCTAATCGATCAATTAGCGACAATATTTTTCTCAACCATTCTTTTTCTGTGCTTACATAGATTTCAATGAACTCAACACTGATACCCCACAACACAGAATAATACAAAATCAATGTGCCACATTCTTACCTCCGTCTAAAAATTCTTTCGCTTCATATTTGCTTTGTTTATACCTTTGTATCTTTTCAATCATTTGTGGAGTGGCGAGATGCTTTTTTCGACGTTTTTCCTCCTGTCTGATATCAGAAGCAAGGATGGAAGTTTATGTCAATTGGTTTATCCCAAATGCAATTTATGCACAATAAGTGAAAATTATTAGTTTTTAACCAAGTGCAACACAAGATTTAGTATAATGAGCACTGTCTGATCATGCATAAATTATACCTGATTCACAGTGCAGTATAGTCAAATGCATATCGGACAGAGTTAAAAGGGTATTGGAAACATAGCACTATTTTCAGCTTTGTGGCGTTTCCGCAGTGTATTTGAAAAATATATTGCTTTTTAACTCATTCAACTATTAGATAAAACAAGAACGGTTAAATGCCAAAAAAACATGGGACTAACAAATCCTCACAATATTAATAAATTGCAAACAACCATCTGAAGTTATGATGCACTGATTTAAAAAAACTTAACATACGATGGGAATTTGGCCAGGGAGAAGAAATATGGAGGGACATGGAGACAATTATATAAACTTTTAAATTTAGACTGTTTATTTTAACATCTCTATACGCTTTGTATAGTAAATTACAGTCAATTGGGTAAAAGAAAAACAACTTTACCGTTCTTTCTCCCTGTCCTTGTCTTCATCTAATGTAGTTGGCATGCTAGGTTTTTTAAGATTTCTATAATTTGTTGTTGTATTTTCAGAAATGCGTGGTCGTTTTGGCTCAGGTGCTAAAAATAGTTTATTAAATTGTAGCAAATAAGCTGGTAGCACAAAAAACAAAACGAATGTTGATTTCATGTACACTCAAATAAAATTTTATATGATTTCTCTTTCGGCCTTATTATTCATAAGATAAGTTCCTAGTCTAGCAGGTGCTATGTTCAATTTTACCCTGACCACTTTCTGTGTAATAATGCCCTTTAGCAACACTTAACAAGCATTGATCCTGTGGCTTCAAATGGATTACTCAACAGAATCCAATTTTCAACAAACTGCAACAGCTACAGTAACCCAACTGTGGGTAAATCTAAGAAGTCTGTATTAACCACCTTCACTGATTGTCCGCCACATGGGGAATAAAATAAGAATCCTATCCTTACCCATAGACATGGTGTCATCATCGATAACAAGATCATTTTCAAAACCGAATGGCAGGTCCTCATTATTTTGTTCGTTTTCGCTTGGTGAAAATAATTTTTTTCGTTTTGCAGACTTCTCTTTCTTGTTGAAAGCAATGTCGGGAAGTTGTTCATTTCCCTTGTTGGTATTGTCCTTTATGGGTTCTGTGCAATGTTTGTTTATTAGCACTACTAGCACTTGCGATATTATGTTGATTAGTCTAGAAAGTATTGTAGATATCGAAGAGATCTTACAACCCGATGGAGGTACACAAAAACCAAGTATATTACCTGGTTGCAAATTAAAACTAGATGACCACACTGCATATTGGGGAGTTACAACAAAGATAACCTGCTTTTAATATTTTTGGTGGACAAAAAAAAACAATATCACCAAGAAAATTTATGACAATTTAAAGAATGGAGAAGACGGGTATGTTTTTTAGACTTCTCATACTGTCATCGGCTGTGGTTAGGTGAGATCGGCATACCCATGGATATTCTATTCACAGATTTGCTTTGGCAAGGAACCGACCTGTTTGATTGAAGTCTTCTAGCAACTCCAGCTCATCGGCATAAGCAGATTCAAAATAATCATTTTCATCAAAACCAGGATCGAACGTTTCGGTTTCCATGATCAGCTGATTTTGTTCAGGTTGTTTGGCTGAACAATTTATATTTACAATACATCGCCACAGTAATGTAACTTTTCGCGCCAAATCCTTATAGAAACATAAAAATCTTACTAATGTCATGAAATTTATTATTTAGATTTATATTATATTATAATTGTTAATAGTATTGTTAATATATTTAGAGCAAAATTTATAGTAAATTGATATATTTTAACTAAATAGTTTTATTATTTTTTTAATT
>CH002827.1:2036452-2051739 GCA_000149265.1 Ciona savignyi | reverse complement strand
AGAAATGAACCCGTTCTTTTTTCTGTCGTCGTTTTCAACGACAGAAATGTCCTAGTTTACAGAAATGGACCCGTTCTCTTTTCTGTTGCCGTTTTTAACGACAGAAATGTCTTAATTTACAGAAATGGACCCGTTCCCTATTTCTGTCGTCGTTTCCATCGACAGAAATGTCTTAATTTACAGAAATGGACCCGTTCCCTATTCTGTCGCCGTTTTCAAAGACAGAAATGTCCCTAATTTAAAGAAATGAACCCGTTCTTTTTTCTGTCGTTGTGTTCAACGACAGAAATGTCCTAGTTTACAGAAATGGACCCGTTCCATTTTCTGTCACCGTTTTTAACGACAGAAATATCCTAAATTACAGAAATAAACCCGTTCCATTTTCTGTCACCGTTTTTAACGACAGAAATATTGTTATTTACAGAAATGAACCCGTTCTTTTTTTCTGTCACCGTTTTTAACGACAGAAATGTTCAAATTTACAGAAATGAACCCGTTCTTTTTTCTGTCGTCGTTTTCAACGACAGAAATGTCCTAGTTTACAGAAATGGACCCGTTCTCTTTTCTGTTGCCGTTTTTAACGACAGAAATGTCTTAATTTACAGAAATGGACCCGTTCCCTATTCTGTCGTCGTTTCCATCGACAGAAATGTCCTAATTTACAGAAATGGACCCGTTCCCTATTCTGTCGCCGTTTTCAAAGACAGAAATGTCCTAATTTAAAGAAATGAACCCGTTCTTTTTTCTGTCGTTGTGTTCAACGACAGAAATGTCCTAGTTTACAGAAATGGACCCGTTCCCTTTTCTGTCGCCGTTTTTAACGACAGAAATGTCTTAATTTACAGAAATGGACCCGTTCCCTCTTCTTCGCTGTTTTTAAAAAGTGCAATTTTCATAAAAAAGACTGTATTGCTTTTTAACCTCCCAGGGGAATTCCCCTTAATTTATCACCCAAATTTTTGGTTTCTGCATATCAAGACCATGTTGTCTAACAAATGACAAAGTTTTATTGCAATCCCATTATTCCTTCTGGTAGATGTCGGGTCGACATGCCATGCCTGTCAAGCGTTTGATGAAGAAAAAAAAAAGAAAAAAAAAAGAAAAAAAAACGGACAAAAACAATATGTGTCCCAATTTTTCAAATGGGACCCATAATTAGAACATTTCTGTCGTTAAAAACGGTGACAGAAAAGGAAACGGGTTCATTTCTGTAAATTAGAATATTTCTGTCGTTGAAAACGGTGACAGAATAGGGAACGGGTTCATTTCTGTAAATTAGGACATTTCTGTCGTTAAAAACGGTGACAGAATAGGGAACGGTTTCATTTCTGTAAATTGGGACATTTCTGTCGTTAAAAACGATGACAGAATAGGGAACGGGTTCATTTCTGTAAATTACAACATTTTTGTCTTTGAAAACGGCGACAGAATAGGGAACGGTTTCATTTCTGTAAATTTGGACATTTCTGTCGTTAAAAACGATGACAGAATAGGGTACGGGTTCATTTCTGTAAATTACAACATTTTTGTCTTTGAAAAGGACGACAGAATAGGGAACGTGTTCATTTCTGTAAATTAGAACATTTCTGTTGTTCAAATCGATGACAGAAAAAAGAACGGGTTCATTTCTGTAAATTAGGACATTTCTGTCGTTGAAAACGGTGACAGAAAATGGAACGGGTCCATTTCTGTAAATTAAGACATTTCTGTCGTTTAAAACGGTGACAGAAAAAAGAACGGGTTCATTTCTGTAAATTAAGACATTTCTGTCGTTTAAAACGGTGACAGAAAAAAGAATCGGTTAATTTCCGTAAATTTGGGACATTTCCGTCGGTAATAATTCAACCCAGTACAGGTTTGCATGTATTTCCGTATTTCTGTTTTCCGTATTTCTCTTCTGTATTTCTGTAAATTAGAAATGGATTTTTTCTGTAATTCTGTATTTCTGTAATTTCTGTAAATTAGTATTAAATTTCTGTCATTTCTGTAATTCTGTTTTCTGTAAATTAGTTGTGTCCTTAGCATTGCTCCCAAGCGGCTGGCCTATTGCTACGTCACAGATTATTTTAAACAAAATTAGACAAAAATTTCCTGGTCAGCTCTGCTTATTTACGTAATCATCGGCTGGGCAGGTTTCCTTGCCTGAGCTTAAAAAAAAACAGGAACCATTTCGTCTTCTATTTTAACAATTGCTCGGTAATCACAATACAAACCTACCATCGTTGTTTACAACTGCGAATTCGCTTCAATCATTGTTTTCTTACGTCACATCACGTGATGGTCGTGACAACATAGAGGTCACAGACGTTTCTTTTCTAAACTTATATGGGGATTTGCTAGACGCACGTGACTTGGGCATTATTATTATTTCATATATATAATTTCATACAACTCCTGTTTCTTTTTTTATTTTGTTGTTTTACTTTTTAGTCATACGTCGTGCCCAAACATCCTGCCGAAAAAGTGTGGAAAATATATATGGAAGAATGAACCACTGCATTTTGACGTGATAAAAACTTAAACGGAAATCAAACTTCTAAATCAAGTTATATCCATAAATTGGATAAATATTTAAAGTTTTAAAATAGTTCATTTGGTCAGAGATGACAACGCAATATGATAAAAATAATTTTTCGGCTGTTTTTTCGGGTTTTAAAAATGTTTCCAGGTTAACACATAATTTTCTCACCAATATGCTTTGAGGCAATTTGGAATGGAATCGGTAATTCACTATGTGACAACCTATTAAGCCTACTGTAGTCTATAGTACCATACGGACATGCTGTCACTGATTTCCGTCCTCGGCAATTTCAATGCCTTCGCTCTTGTGCATCCGTCTAGTGTTACATCAACCGTATTCACACGTACCCGACTCTCTGATAATTTATTGGCCCATTAGTCCAACTCTAATTTGCGTGTTTTAATGGCTGCATTTGAATGGAATTGATTATTTTAGTTCATGTGTAAATTAGTGATTTTTTAGTGAAACAGGTTGGTTTAGCCTATAGAGTTAGTCTATAATCGGGATGTCGACAAGTCTACACCGTCTGCGCGTTAACGTAACATATGCATACAGCTTTTCGTTTTCTTAATGTGCAACATTATAGGAAGTAACAAAGTAAAAATGGGAAGTGGGGAAACTGGTCGTTAAAAGTAGGAAAAGTAAATATAAACCGGACCCCAAACCTAACTCAACCCCAGAACTAACCCTAATTTAAGTCCAACATTAACCCTAACCGTTTTGTTAGTTGGAACCGATATGTCATACCGATGATGTTAAAACGATCATAGGAAATCTTAAGTTTACGTAATTTCTTTGGTCGAAATTCTATGATAATCCTAATAAATCTAGCGTGTCTCTTGTGAAAATTAGTTCGTCCCACAAAAAGGACTTTAACTTATATCTAATGTTGTGACATTGATGATACGTGACTCCGTAAATGTATAAGGATTACCGAGTTGAATGTAAGGATTACCGACTTAAAAATGACTTGAGATGGTTTAATGCGTCTTTACCTTAAAAGGAACCCAAAGTCTTGATAAAGTGTGTAACAGGTTTGTTTAATCATATTTCTATAGTGCTGTTCATTAATATCATGAATAATCTTCAAATACATTATATATATACATTACGGATGCGTACTATTAAAAGATTTACATGTAAATATACACATGTAATGCAATACATCAATTTTAATCTCCAGTGTTGATTAATAGAACTTAATTTCATTTAAAAACAATCCTTGTGTCAAGTCCAACATTGGTTTAAAACTGAGCCCGCTAAAGAAAAAATATCGTGTTAACAGCAGAAGGCTATGAATATAAAACACATCAACTTAAGACAAACTGCTCAATTAAATAAAGATGGGGCCGTTTGGTTTTGTGTGAGGGTTGGTTAGAGTTCTGTATAGGATGGGTTTACAATAGTATAAGGGTAGTGGTACGACCTAGTTTTTACAGTTGTAGTATCTCGCTTCCTTCACTCATTCCACAAGTCATTTGGTGGCCAAGGAAAAGTCACGGCCTGGTATTACTTCCTGGACGAAGCAATCTACTCAACGCGGCCAGACAGGTCAGTGACCGAAATAACTACACCAAGAGTCGATAAAAATGATGTCTTCTGCGGCAATATGGAGTTTAAAATCGAAATAAACCAGTCAGGGTGTTTTGTGTATATGCCATGGTAAGCTGCGCAATGGCATTTTGGTAACGAGATACACATGCCCGTCACCGGCAGCTGTTTTCTTTGAAATTAATCTGTCCCGTTATTTTAGGCGATAAATACAATAGTATAGCGTCGATGGGTTAGCAATGTGTCAGGAAATAATATAAAGTTTTGAATGTGGAGTCAGTTTTTTTTTTAATCATTGTAATTTGCGCCTTTGCAATCTACTATCGTTTAAAACGTCATTTTAAAGAATTACGTCGAGTTCATAGTTTTTACTTACTAAGTGATGCGAACACAGCATTATACCATATTTGTAAATCAAATTTTCAATTAAGCAATGTGGCATTCGTTTCGAAGTACATTTGAGGAGAAACGGAATGTTATTTTTTTATTATGCAGAAGAGGATCGTATGCGGTTTATAGGTTTTGTATCACACTTAATCCGCGATCTGAAAATGGAAAATTACAAGATCAGTTCGTAAAAATCCAGGTCGTGTTCCACAACTATAGAAGAGAATTCCGGAATGAAATCTGAGGCTTCTTATCAGAAGTACTGATATGAAAATTCATTTTCGCATAACATTGAGCGATGCCGACACGGCAAGCAGTAAAACGCTTTCTTCGTATGCTTATGAAAGTTGTTGGCAAAGGCAAACTATACACATAGCATATAATCAACGATAAACTTCATATAAGGCTCTCTCGTGAAAAGCCGCAGGCTTACTTCGTCGCAACCACCATTTTCATGTTATAGCACTATGTACGACTGATATTATATATAAAACACACACACCAATATGCGTAAAAACACACTAATATGCATTGAAGACATATATACATGTACATGTTTACGCACATATATGACACTGCAAATTAAAACTCGTTGTTTTAGGACATAAGGCATAAAATTGTAAACTAGTCTGTAACTTACCGCCGTTTTTGAGAAGTTTTGAAACGTTACCTAGATTTAAAAATGGATTAGTATTCCGCCTAATGGCCTTTGTAAAAAGAGTGTTATATTATGTATTTTAAGGTGCCTGTCTGCGAAGTCGGTACGTGGAAAGGATTGAATTATTTATAATGGGTGACACGTATGTCTATAAACTTCTAAGGTCTATAAACATTTGTATTGAACTAAATTATATATGGCAAAGCAAGTGGGCCATTCAATTTGATCTGCAAGTTCGCAAATTGTCTAAAAGTTTTAAAATGATTGGGCTTCGCTTTTCAAACCAAGGACACATTACAAAATATTTCGATTAGTATTTCTGGCAAATAGGGAATACCCTCTCGGGTTATCGTAAATAATTATGTTTTATTACATCTGGGAGTAATGTAACATTCTTGCAAGTTTTATCCTGATTAAACAACTGGAGAGAAGAGTATATCCCGAGGACTCATTTTTAGTAATCAAATTCATTCTCACACCGCGCCTGTTGGTAACATACTTGAAAGTTTTAACCCGATTGATTAATTTCTTTCTATTCATGAGCATATTGGAATCTTCGCCGGTAAGACGCAGTTTACCTTTATCGGGTTTCCCCTTAAAGACCTCTTCGTAGGCTACTACCCGAGGTATGCTAACTTTAAGGCCATTACCTAATACCGGCTGAAAAAACACGGATCAGAAAACTTGTTTATGACACAATTCGCGTTACAAACCATTAAAGAAACAAAAAAGTAATTACAAAAATATGTTTTTTTAATAGATTGTCCTTATTACTAAAATTTATCTATTTGTTAATGCGCATAGGATGTTATAGAAAACTAGAATTATATTCGAATAAGAAATGTTATGATATAACGATTCCGATATATGAAGTACTTCCTTTGTAAAATCCTATAAGACTTCGGCTCTTATTGTTCTATACGTCAAAGTAAAAACTCTTACAGTAATCGAAAGCCCGTATGTAGCTGACGTGTTAAATTCGGCATGGCTATGTAAAATTGCACATAAGCTATTTATGCGGTGTAAAAGATTGCCAGCTTTAAAAGATCACATATTTCAAAGTTTTGTCCGGTGATTCGGCTAGTTGCGAAATTGGACCAAAATTACTGGAAAGTTGAAATTCTTGAGAAGTCAGTTTATCTTTTAATGGCGAAAAATTCCTCGAAAATACAAACACAATTTAGATGTGAAATTTGTGGTTGATTCTTGGAAAATCGAATTGACGTACCCGTGTACAAGGTCGTAAACATTTATAAGGGGATTTGTTTATATTAAACAAAGAAATTTTATTCTAGTAAAAATTTACCAACGAATCAAACATTGTGTTCAAGTGATGCAATCTAAGAAAAACTACAATTCCTTTTTGTATTGAAGCGTTGTGAAAATTACGTGTATTTTAAAAAGGCATACACACACATATTGCATTTCGGTTCTGAACTTAATTCCTCATCTTTGCCCTCCAAATCGGAAATTACTCATCAGTATTTCGAACGATGAATGGAAAAATACTGGTAGCTTTACCGGCCAAAGGCTGCGTCGACGGCCCTTTATAAACCGCCGACTGCCGCGGATTATACTCAAGCCGAACTCGCGCGATGGAGGCAATTGGTTTGCCGCTTAGAGATCTGAAAATCGTCATAAAAACGTTAAACGTCTGGCGTTGCTTTGGATGCCTTAACCATTTGTATAAACTCACTCATTGTTTTTTTAATGGCTTTGCTTAAAATAATGATTCCGTGTTAATTAGGTAGCGGAGGAAAATGATTATTTGTTCGGTATGGCTTAAGAGTAATAATGGACTACGCGTGTGATCAAATTGAATACATTGACAGTTTAGACTCTCGAGCTATACTAGATCTTATGCTTAGCCGGATAGTTTTGGTATTTTCAGAAATTGTCGCTGAAATAATATAGCGAGACTGTTATACAACAAATACAATAGATTAATTTATGTACGCGGCTAACGATATTCAAGAGACAAAATAATATACTAAACCGGTCGATTTTTACGATGTGCATATGTATTCTCTTTGCTTGTTAAAACAACGTATATAGACTGTTGACATTATAATAGTACTCAATCTGCACATAATAAGCCTGAACGTATGCGACACCTAAATAGCTTCCATCAATCGATTTACCATATTTTCCTGTGTTATGTTACGTGACAGTCTGGCAGGATAAGCCACTAAATAACCTGTCGTCCACTGAGACCTCTGGTCGGTAGCGCAAAGTCCGTTTTATATTCACAATATTTAAAATCCGTTTTTAGAAGATATAGAAGAGAATATAACACGTTCTTTTCTGTTTTGCCTGATTTAGAACTGTTGGCCTGTTTTCTGTTTGTCTGATTTAGAAATTCAACGTTTCCTTGACCTGCTGTTAAAATGTCTCCCGCTGGATCTCAGAAGCCATCATGGAGGCAGAGTTGGGGAAAACCCTTCGATTTCCTTTTTGCTGCTGCTGGTTACTGTATCGGACTCGGGAACGTGTGGAGGTTCCCGTATCTGTGCTTTGAGAATGGAGGAGGTGAGTCGTTTCGGAAGTTTTTAGTTGAGTAGATAGTAAAGTCGTTTCGGCAGAAACGTTATTAACGACTCAATCACAAACTCATATATAGTTAGCAGACAAAATCGAACTTTATACTGAACCCAGTGGTGCAGGGATCGAAACCAAAACTGGTAAATACGGCGCGCAACCGGCTAAGATACGGCGCGCGATAATTATATTGTTAATCAAATCAATTGGTCATTGAGAATTCTTTGTCGGCAAGACCATCAGGCATGGGCAACATAAGGCCCGCGGGCCGGGTCCGCCGCGTGAAAGGATTTTGACCGACCCGCAGACTTTATCTAACCATACCCTGTAATAAAGATATTGAATAATAATCTTCTAATAATCCGGCCCACCAAGAACTTCATTTTCCTGTATGTGGCCCGCCGACTAGAGAAGTTGTCCACCCCTGGGCAAGACGGTTAAAAATCTCACGAATGGCTGCGGCGCTCCTAAAAGACGTGGCATGCAACAGCAACCAATAGCGTTAAATAAAGTTATGTTCTAAAATCCGTTACGGTATTTTGGTTAAACACACGAGTCAAGTAATTTAAAGTGAACTCTCTGTGACCTCACTAGTGGATAAACACTGCGCCGATGACGCCGCCTCATAAAAATTTAATAAACGCTTTTGAAACCTAGAAATTAAAAGCGTATCAAGCATAGATCGTATATATAAGTACTTTACGTCACACTTCACATAATTCTACTTTATGGAAATGTCTTTTGTTCGAGTTTTGTTTCCCCGATTTTTAGATTTTTGTTTCCTAAAAAACAAAAGGTGCCATAAATACCCAAAATTATAACAAAATACCAGTCTAAATTTATAAGAAACCTTTCTTATTTTTGTGAACATTGAAATTTTTTTGTAAACATTGAAAATAGGACAACCCCAAAAACAAGTCGACCAAAATGTAGAGTCACCTTTTTAGTAATTGTATTTTTGTTAAAAAAACAAACAAACCAGACAAATTAAAGCTAGCTTCTAACCTGAATTTATTAAGTCCTATCCAACATTAAAACGACCACTTTTACCAAAGACCGGCATTTGACACAACTTGCATCTACAGGAGCGTTCCTTATTGCGTATATTCTTTGCACGGTTTTGGTTGGCGTCCCGATTATAATTCTCGAAACTTCTTTTGGCCAATGCTTCAGGTCCGGCATTATGAAGACATGGGGAAAAGTACCGATATTCAAAGGTAAGTCTATTGTTTTATTTTGGTATAATATGTTGTTTCGATTAAATTCTCACAAAAACTCTAGTAATGGGTCATCATTTAAAAGTAGGGTTTACTGTAGGGGGTTTAAAATGAGGCTCTATACGGGAAAATTATACGAGTCAATATAAATCAACGACCTTAATGAACGAATTTCTTAAAAAGTTCAGCAAATGGTATGACAACAGCTTGTGTGATTATTACCCAACTGCCTGCCACATTTCACAATCAGTGACTCCCGTGTATCAGGCCAGACTAAACAAATGTGTATGACGACGACACATATTTGTAGCCTGATGAGAGTACCGTTCACAAGACTTAAAATTTAAAAGTTTTAAAATCTTATATACTTGTACACCGAAAAGGGAAAAAGCGGCCGTTGCCGATACACAAAATGTCTCCTGCCCGTCAATATAAGATGATTGGGCGAGCATAATGAGGATTTCAAATTGGATTAAAACGGAAATATTAGTCAAACCCTATCCTCAGGGGGCGTTCTAACACCGGTAATTGTAAGACTACTTCCCACAATCGGGTCTGGTAATACTCTTAAACCGATCAGCTTTAAATAACTTAGTCTGCTCTGTGTTGTGTATTGCGTCAGTTTGGATACACCCATTAAAAGACAAAAGTTCGGGCAACCTCGCGAGTATAACCAGATCCGACCTTTCACTTCTCCGACAGGAATTGCCATCGCGTGCTTGGTCTGCATATTCCACACCAACACCTACTACATCGTTGTGCTTGCGTGGGTGTCCAAGTACCTCGTCTCTAGTTTCTCTTCCACTCTTCCGTGGTCTGTTTGTGGGAACGAGTGGAACACGGACAAATGCGTGCAGTTCGCAGTCGCCGCCAGCGGAACTTTCAATTCGACTCGCAACAGCTCGATACCGGTCAACCAAACGGTTTCTGCGGCTGAGGAATTTTGGACGTGAGTTTTTTTTGTCACTAATTTCGAACCGACGATGATAATTCGATTTTACTCTATGGTGCAGTGATTATTGTGAAGGTATATGTATATTTACATGTATGGTTATAACAGCCTTTAAACTACGAATCCCTACCCAATGGCCCGGTGGGTTAGTGCTTCGCCTTTCAACCGATGTGGTAGGATCGAGACTATAGTCGCTATTTGTTCGGTTGTGGCCATGGAAAAGGCACTTAGAGGAAATTGCCCGAATCCAGTGGAATTATAGGTTCTATTTAAACCAAAGGGCTTTCATTATACTGTTCAACGCACTACAAATTATTGCCAGTTTAACAACTCCACCGAAATTTCCCATTTACGCAGATAAAACACGAATATCCTCGACTTTATTACGACGAAAAACGTTTCCTACACTGTTGCGTGTAAAACGCGGTACAGTGGATCACGTTGCCTAATACCCTAATTCACATATTTTCATATTAAATTACAAGTAACTAAATCGATGGCAACTTGCTAAATCGATGGCAGCAATGCTGATATATCACCAGATAAAATTTTTAAAACGCACTTACCATTGATGTATTAGCTGATTCGCAGCCATTATAAATGTTAAAGCTAACCCAGTATCCGCATTGTAGGAGAGAGGTTCTCGGCAAATCGCCAGGCATTGATCACATTGGCAACCTGAGGACAGACTTAGTGCTGTACCTCGCAATACTGTGGCTGATAACCTATTTTGCCACGTTCAAAGGAATCAAATGGTCCAGTAAGGTAAGACCGGTCCGGCAAACCCCTTATTTGTCGACGTACTCAGTCGTTTAACGCGACCTAAAGAATACCTTCCAAAACTATCCAACCGTAATAAGTCCAGTATATAGAAATTCCCCAAGGTTTAATATGGACTGTTATCGTAATTGCTGTGAAATTGTTTCTTATTTCTGTCCCTTTCTTGTTACGTGCAGGATTCCAGATATAGTCATTTCAAGCCCTGTGCTTTGTCCAACCCAGTAATAATGTTCGACATTGCTTTGATAATGATTTGCGACGGTGTTTTACGTTCTATGTCTCAGACGTGTTTGCATTCATTTCAGTTTTTAACCATCCACAACTCAAAACTTTCAATAAAACAACACAACCTGTGGTATTTGAACGGATTAATGCTATATTTTAACATGCCTCAAAGTGACGTTTAACTTTTCAACCCGTTATTTCGCAGGTTGTCTACGTCACCGCGACCCTGCCAATAATTCTTATCCTTATTGTGCTCGTTCGTGGTTGCATGTTAGAAGGCGCCGGAAGCGGAATTTATTTCTACCTAGTTCCAAAGATGTACAAGTTGGCAGAATTGGAGGTAACCCTTTCGACACTTTTTATATACTTCACTCAGCAACTTTTCCGATATAAATAATTCACATATACCCAGAACAGTCCCTAATAAATTAATGTAATCTGATTGATACATGTGTTATAAAAACATAAATTAGAATACATTAGTTGGTCGCTCATGACAACACAAATCATTAAGTTTTATTGTCTTAAAACAAACACAAGTAAACAAGCTATAGGATTTTAACACAATACCACGGGATTTTACTCTAAGCTAATATCATTGTTTCGCCAATCTATATTTGAGGCCTTTTATAATTCTGCAAAACAGTAAACCGCTTTTTGTTCGTATACTTTGCTATTTCTATGGTTAATTTGTGCATGTAGGCTATAGACCTCGGTGATCTGCTAATTTTGCAGTCACCACGCAAATTACACACATCACTTTTGTGCCTCAGTTGACGGTTGGCAGAAACGTGAAATTTTGCCGGGATTCGAATTTGGGATGCGGGCCCGAAGGCGTCGGTTTTCGGTAAAATTACCGTACAGCTCAAGTTTTTGTGGCATTCGTTACCTTTACTTTATTCCTTCCGGCTAAATCGAGTCTCTGATTAATTGGAAAAGAAAACCGATAAAATTTCCTGCCACAGGATATAGTGTATTGCTGCAAGATTTGTCCCAAAACGCAATTAACTTTTTGTGTGTCTGCTACTTTTATTTTTTTTAACCGAGCTAAGTAATTTTACTTTTAATTAAACACTGTTTCGTATTCTACTATATACAGTTAGTTACCTTGTGGCTCTTAAATGAAATGTTATCTATGAAAATACTAAAAAAAAAGAAGAGAACAACTAAATTCTTTTTTAATGTTGTTGTAGATGTATTTATTTCACCTAAAGGCGCATTATTGGATATCTTTATCTGCACTACATTGGCAATTATGATGATATTACACCCCGCTATAAAACCGGATATCTTAACAGGTCTGGGTGAATGCCGCCACCCAAGTCGCATTTTCCACGGGAATTGGTGTCGGAACTCTTGTTTTGCTTGGCAGCTTCAACAAGTACAACCACAACTTCTTCAGGTACTACACTCTAGGTGTACGTTTTGGATTGAGAAATTACGGTAGTTTTTACATACGACAAGACGGATTAAGCAATGTTAATGCATTTGTAAAAAAATGTAAAGGTTTAACGGCGCACATGCATAAAACGGAAATTAAACCCAAACTCGACTCTCTCAGACTCCATGTAGACCGTGATTTATTATTTAAAAGGTTTATAATACACCACCCAATGTACGGGAATATAATACCAGCACGTCAGGAAATATTACGTCATTGGCAGATGTGGTATAAGCTTTTTGTTTAAACTCTTAGGAACGTAACTCGATTCTATTTTTAATTCGGAATAGTTAATTTTAAAAGCATGACATTGATCTCATGTTTTCGGCTGATACCATCGTACACCGATCTACACAACACAAATCTAAATTATTAACGAAATTTTAATTTGAACAATCCTAGATTGGCCCTTACTAATATGAATTATTAAAGAATTTGGGATAATCATTATGGCCCAATAGGCTCCATATTTTTCAACATGATGTACGATTTGCCACCGCTTTTTTATTTTTTTACCGGGCTAAGGTTCGATCCCATGATAGGCTCGCCCCTAAGACCGTGTTTACATAGTTGGTATATGTATCGGTCGCGTTTGGCCACACCACCGTACAATTTGCCACCGTTCAGTTGTAATAGTTTTATTATAATACTTAAGCGATCCTTTGTGTAAACTGCAAATCATGCTATAACACATATGTATGTATAGGTTGCATTTATCAAATCCTTTATTGTTACGCATTTAAAGAAGCATTCATGTTAGGTCGGAAATCATTCAGGCTATTTATTTTTGTGGACTATAAATATGATTGGCTTTATTTGGAGCAAAATTCTTACGTAATCGCATTTTTGAGGTATTGATTTTTTACAGTTAAGATAATACTGTTGGTATAATACCCATCCAGATAAAATTGTGAACTCTCCTTGTGCTGGAGGAAACAACATTATTCATTACATTGCGCAGCAATCTTTTACCCCTAATTTTTATTACTGCATGTCATTTTCTCTGGTGAAAACGACCCTCATTAATCATTTAACTCTGTCGATATCTCCGCGAACTAAAAACGACTTGTTTTAAATAAACACTTTCATATGTTTTGACTGTATTGCTAAAAATTCCTACCGCACATACAAAAACGTGCTTTAGTGATCTAATCTTGATTTTACGTGCTAACTTGGTTTTGCTGATTTAACCCTGGTGCCTTTTCAGGGATTCCATTTTAATTGGATTGGTCAATAGTTTCTCCAGCTTTCTCAGTGGGTTTGCCGTCTTTTCAGCTCTTGGATTCATGGCGAATAAGCTGGTAATGTTTGCAATTGATTTTAATATCCCAATCACTAAAATATTACAAATTATGATCTAAGAAATATAACAGCTCTAAAGAAAGCAGTAAAACGAATTAACATGCTCACTTCACTAGAAAATACTGCGCTTAATTGGTAGCAACGTTAGTGATAGATAAAAGTCTCTAAAATTTGCCAAATTCGTTTTACTGGTGTAAACGGATATGTGATTTCCAGTTTAATATAAAAAAACGCACCCGAAACTCAGTCCAATAAAAATTTAAACATGATTAAAACAATAAATCACCTACATTTTCCACAGGGAACGACGGTTGACAAAGTTGCAAGTTCGGGTCCAGGTCTGGTGTTCATTGCGTACCCACAGAGCATAGCACTACTACCGTTACCACAACTATGGAGCGGGATTTTCTTCGTGACTCTGTTGTTTCTAGGATTCGACTCCCAGGTGGGATATATATAATGAACTTTATATTTATTAATATTTGGAAATATTAAGCACCGGACATTTATACTGTTCCCTAACTCACCCTATATGACATTAGGTTTAAAAAACAGTAATACAAGATGTTTATATCGTAACCAGTCTAAATGAGGTAAGGCTTCTAAACGTATACGGTAATTTTTAAACTACAAGTAAACTACTTACTAACCCACTCTAACGACATTTACGGTGATTTTTTAACTACCCCCGTATTCAATTTCCGACGTCCTTATTTCCGCTTTTTAGATAAAGCATTAACTCTCTTGTGTATTCCTTCGGTTGATGCAGGGATTGTAGTTCAGACAATTTATTGTACGATAACCTTTATGCCCACATGCTAGGTTCCTGCTGTTTCATCGTCTTTCAAAACCTTTCTTAAGTATATATTTGGTTTCTATAAATAAATGCGGCTTTAAGGTTCTGTACTCACATTTGAAATATGGAACTTGTCCCGTTAATTCATATTTTTTAATACTTGAAATTATAAATTTTTACCAAATATCTTCTAGTTAGAGTAAATTAGCACAACTTAATGTTTGGCTGTCAAATTTCGTTCCGGCAAATTCTGTCAATCAAAAAGTTGCGGCCAAACTTGAGTACCATGCCTCGGGATCTTTATCTAAACTATTTTCTCTTTCAGTTCGTCGTGGAAGAATGTTTTGTCAACTTTTTCATCGATTCCTCCCCGAAACTGCGAAAGATCCGCTGGCACAGAGAGATCGTGACTGGGCTGATGTGTTTTTTAAAGTTTCTCATCGGATTATCGATGTTAACTGAGGTTAGTGGATGTCACATCAGACAGTTAGCCGGAAGTTTACTAGATTATCGCCTCAGGAGGAAAACCAGCACCAGTCATGTGGCTAATCGTTAGAATACATCTACAGCTGAATCGCCGGAACTTTTATGTTATGTTTTATTGTGGCAATACTTTCAATCTGCTGACTTAAATTTACCGGGCGAAGCATCACCTGTAGAATTTAGCGATTAGTGAGATGGGAAAAAAACGTTCTGGGACTAGCAATTTTTCCGCGCCTTGTATAGCCAGAATCGTTGGATTTTTCACCATTTCCAGTTTTGTATGTATATTCGACAGCTCAATGCGACGCAATCTTTAACTCAGAACCAATGGTTGGTTTTTCTATGCAGTCTCTATCTGAACAGAACGCTGTGTGCTTGTATTCAAACAACCGCTCAATCGCTTTTATTTATAATTTCAAACTTCACAGGGTGGAAT
>CH002827.1:2010040-2022576 GCA_000149265.1 Ciona savignyi | reverse complement strand
ATATACCACTTAAAAGAATTTAAAAAATTACCCGGGGAAATACCCTAAAAATAAGATTTGTTTTCAAATCATGATTGTGACAGGCATGGCTTGTGGCAACGACACCTACCAGAAGGAGTAATGGAATGGCAATACAACTTAGTCATTTATTAGACAACATGGTCTAGATGTGCATAAACCGAAATTTTGGGGCATATACCCAGGGGAATTACCCTTGGAGGTGAAAAACCAAAACGGTATCTTTTTTTAAAAAAAATTACCTTTTTTAGGCATAGCGCTTGAACAGCTACTCCAATTGCAATTAGATTTGGTAAACTGTAAGTGCATTAGCCACTGATATACCACTTAAAAGAATTTAAAAAATTACCTAGGGAAATACCCTAAAATAAGATTTTGTTTTCAAATCATGATTGTGACAGGCATGGCTTGTGTCAACGACACCTACCAGAAGGAATAATGGAATGGCAAAACAACTTTGTCATTTGTTAGACAACATGGTCTAGATATGCATAAGCCAAAATTTTGGGGCATATACCCAGGGGAATTCCCCTTGGAGGTGAAAAACCAAAACGGTATCTTTTTTTAAAAAAATTACCTTTTTTAGGCATAGCGCTTGAACGGCTACTCCAATTTTAATTAGATTTAGTAAACTGTAAGTGCATTAACCATTGATATATCCCTTGAAAGAATTAAAAAAATTACCCAGGGAAATACCCTAAAAAATAAGCTTTTGTTTTCAAATTATGATTGTGACAGGCATGTCATGTCGCCCTGATATCTACAAGAAGAAAAAAATGTATGCTCAATCCAACTTTTTTATTTGTTAGACAACATGGCCTAGATATGCAGAAACCAAAATTTTGGCTAATATATCTAGAGGAATTCCCCTGAGACGTTAATGACCAAAACGGTATTTTTGCATATCGCTTAAACGGCAGCTCCAATTTGAATCAGATTTGGTAAAATGTTAGACATTTAAACACTCTGTTCCAATTAAAAAAATCATTTATTAGGGTATTTCCTTTAAAAACGCAGATATTTTCCTGAATTATGATTGTGACAGGCATGCCATATCGTACAAACATCTTCAACAAGGAGTTGACAAATCAGACAAGGAATTGACTAATCAGAATAAAACATTAAGAATTGTTATACAACATAACCCACATAGGTAAAAACAGAAACGTACGTACTAAACCCAGTAGAAACTTATCT
The DNA here is from genome assembly GCA_000149265.1 of Ciona savignyi. Classification (NCBI taxonomy): domain Eukaryota; kingdom Metazoa; phylum Chordata; class Ascidiacea; order Phlebobranchia; family Cionidae; genus Ciona; species Ciona savignyi. Next base: position 2,021,361 of record CH002827.1, on the reverse strand, counting down.
AATAAACCCAGTAATTCCCTGAAACCACGAAAAACGCTTAAAAGAAAGCTTTTATTTAAAACATTTGTGGTGAAATGTTCGTAAATCTAACACGATTGTTCTTTTTTTATCTACACATGGAGAAGAAGTTTGGTTTGATAACTATGGGACCCATGCGTTTATGCTTGCAGAAACAAACTACATACTCAGTGTATAAAATACAAAATGTGGTTAGGGACCATGTATAGCATGAATATATGGCATACACAACATGTGTTTTACGAATGGTGGTGGTTAAACACGTGGTTGACACTCTAGTAGTTACTACGGTTTTTCATTCCTCTATTTTTTAGTTGATGACCTAATTTCTAATTAGCTACCTTTAGAGCTCGTCTGACACACAGTTTTAACTAAATAGCTTTATGAAAGGTCATCTGACATAATTATCTTATGCTATCCAAATTTATTTGTGATTTAACTACACTTAAAACCTTAATTATATTTAAGAAATAGGAAAATATGACAAATAACAGTTGTATAATGCAAGTTTTAAATTGGTGATGCGCTTTATAGGATTTGGTGAACAGTGGTCAGGGTGAAACTGTAACGAACATTCTTATTGACCTCAATGGCTTCTGGACGTACGAGAATCGTGAAGTTCTGGTGGCGGATGGAAACGCAGAAGAGGACGTCTAAAATTTCATTGTTGCTCAATATTTCTATTTTTGTAATAAAATGTAAAATTACTCGTTGTTGCTATTATCCTGCATAAAGTGGTGCTCAAACTTTTAAGGTTGTGACACGCTTCTACACACCAAGTGGAAAAGGACGGCAAAACAGGTCTATATTCAAATTAATTATTTAGTACTAATGTACGAAAAGCCAAGGAATGCGAGAGTTGGTTGAGGGCGCGAAAAAAATGTTAACATTAAATTGCGCTACAAAGGATCGCTTGGATCACATGAAGCGCTTGAATACAGGATCGCTTACTATACTTCGTAATTACAAAAGCCTTGGAGAAAACTTCTCTCTCTAAAATAAAGATTATAATATTAATGTTAGAGTAGGGGTTCAAGTAAGTTCTGGTTTTGGGATAAGTGTTTGGGACATGGTTAGAATTACTTTCCATAGAGATTCAAGCACTCCCAAGTGATCCTGTAGTATTTAGAGACATACCTAAAATGCGCCTTTTGGACATATCAAACTAGTATTTGTTTAAATTGCTGGATGTGCAAAGTCGGGGTTACCTTAACGTCTTCGCGCTAAATTATTTCTTCAGAGCAATACAAGTAAATAGAGAAACCTTTTTCTGGCTGTGTTAAGTTAGTGGTTAAAGTTGACATAAATGACTAGATAGGTTCTTGGATAAATCTCGACCCAAAGTAACTTTCTTGCGCATTAGTGGTCCTCAGGCTCATTTACAATTTAAGTATGAAAATATCAATAAACGAAACAATGTCATAGGGCGGTTGCTAATCTGACAGCGGACATGAATTTAATGATTACCCATTTTAACGTCAACCATTGCACAGTCCTTTCCCAGTTAAAATAAGTGTTCCAACATTTTTTGTAGCCACTGTTTACAATTCTATTTAGAATTGCTGTATCCACTCTTTGTGGTTCACTCGTAATTTGCACTCACATGCATTATGACACTTTTAAAGTCTTAAACCGACGACCAAGCCACATTGCCCCGTAAGTGTTATCCATTTACTTTCATTAGGAAATGATGAAGCTTCATGGCCAGGAACCAGTTAGTTTCGCCGATGTTAAAGATGAGATATTCGACATGGTTAAACCAGAGGATCCACTAAAAATCACTTTGCAGGTAAACCACTGAGTTTGGACAGCGTCCTTTTAGTACGAAGTATGTTAGTTATTACGGTTTTTAATCCCTCTATTTTTAGTTGATGACCTAATTTCTAATTAGCTACCTTTAGAGCTCGTATGACACACAGTTTTAACTAAATAGCTCCATGAAAGGTCATCTGACATAATTATCCTATCCTATCCAAATTTATTTGTGTATTAACTACACATTAAACCTTAATTATATTTAAGAAATAGGAAAATATGACAAATAACAGTTGTATAATGCAAGTTTTAAATTGGTGATGCGCTTTATAGGATTTGGTGAACAGTGGTCGAGGGTGAAACTGTAACGAACATTCTTATTGACCTCAATGGCTTCTGGACGTACGAGAATCGTGAAGTTCTGGTGGCGGATGGAAACGCAGAAGAGGACGTCTAAAATTTCATTGTTGCTCAATATTTCTATTTTTGTAATAAAATGTAAAATTACTCGTTGTTGCTATTATCCTGCATAAAGTGGTGCTCAAACTTTTAAGGTTGTGACACGCTTCTACACACCAAGTGGAAAAGGACGGCAAAACATGTCTATATTCAAATTAATTATTTAGTATAAGTAGGCGGTCGAATGTACGAAAAGCCAAGGGATGCGAGAGTTGGTTGAGGGCGCGAAAAAAATGTTAACATTAAATTGCGCTACAAAGGATCGCTTGGATCACATAGAGCGCTTGAATACAGGATCGCTTACTATACTTCGTAATTACAAAAGCCTTGGAGAAAACTTCTCTCTCTAAAATAAAGATTATAATATTAATGTTAGAGTAGGGGTTCAAGTTAGTTCTGGTTTTGAGATAAGTGTTTGGGACATGGTTAGAATTACTTTCCATAGAGATTCAAGCACTCCCAAGTGATCCTGTAGTATTTAGAGACATACCTAAAATGCGCCTTTTGGACATATCAAACTAGGCCCTTAACGATAAAACAGTATACCAATTCGGCATGATTAGTAAAAGTTGTATTAAATAATTTAAAGTCCTCGCGTTCGTCGCACTGATACCATGCGAGCAACGTCATTTAGTGCCGTTCATGGCGATCAAGTAGGCTAGAACGGCCTAGCTTTTACGACGGTTAGACTATAAACAGCATTCGACTGAACACCTCTAAAACTTTAAACAGTCAGCGACGGAGAAGCCCCACTAATATAGACGCATGAACCACATTCCAGACTTCGTATTAAAATGCAGCAAGCGACACATAGTACGTGTTGTAATTAACCCACTAAATTAGCTCGGGTATCTACCGATGGAGATTATTTTATCCAATGAGTTCTAAAAGCCTTCATTTTCCACTAATCCTATCACAAAACCACCAGTCAACTTTGATACTTTTTATTTACACAATAATGAGATTCATCGTCCCAACATTCTCCCAACACTTGGAGAGATCAATTTATCTGCGGACCAACTTAAAGCGTTGCCTCATCGGCGTCACCAATCTCACTTAACACGCGTTGTACTAGCACCAACACGCACATCAACACCGACATCGCTGGCAGCTCGGGACGTTATTTTGAATTAGACAACCGCACAATTAGGGGAGGAAAAAAGGCAATAAATAATAAATAAATCAATTAACCGCTTAAGCATCATCCTATCAACTCTTCTGCGAGCAGGCAAACGTGATTGCTATCACAACGAAACACCATCTGCGCGGCTGTATTCCATTGTAACATCTCGAGTAGGTCTATTATTCGTCGCTCTCAACTTCGGCTTCGCGGAGCCACGTGAAGAATGGTTTGACGGACATCAGGGCAACGCCCCTTCCCTCGCTCTCGGCGGGATTGTCCGTTTTCTCCCATTTAAAAAAAGTTTGTTCCGAAATAATTTCTTCGTCGTAAATTAAATCAAACAGAAGCTTTAAGATATCTGCAAAAATGAAGTGACGTTAAAAATTAAAAAAAAAACGAAAAACAATCAATATTTTTGTTAATACATACAACTAACAGGTATTTTCCTAGGCAAGGCACTTGGCACTTGGCTAATTTTTTTTTAAATCAAGTGTTTTTTAATGGGTTAATTATGTGTAGCATTGTCTAAAGCACATAGAACAAACACATTGCTTTACTCTACCAGATTTTTTTCACCGGGCCTAATTTCGAAACCATAATGGGCTCGTCCACAAGACCGTTTTTGTACATAATTGGTATATGTATCGTACGCGTTAATCATTCGGCTGCACGACCAAACAAGACGTAACAGACTTCTGGAATCAAGTAATCTTATGACTGTAATACTACCACGCCCCTTGTGTTTTTATATCGACGCTAATAACTCAGCTATAAGTATGAGTGTGGCCACATTAAGAAAAATATAAGTTTGTCATCAATTCCTGCTACACAGTAAAGCGCCCCACCCAGCGGCAACAGCTGGATTTACTTACTTGGTGGTTGTTCTAAATCAGAATAAAGTTTTTGTAACGCGTAAACTGCTTCTAGTTCCTTCTCTTCGTTGTCAACGAATTTCTTAAAAACCACCGACCGAGAGATGATCACTTGTTTGTCCACCTCCATGGCTCCACCCGCTGGTGAGTATATTATTAGTTGTCGCTGAACTTGGGTATGAAGGAAAATCAAAAAATGTAGTCGCACTAATTATAATGATATAAAGACTGGGAGAAGAAATCGTACTTCCGAGGGTGGAAATCGCACCCCGGACACCCCTCAGTTTACAACTTGATGTTAACTAGAGGAGTTGTAAATTCAAATTTGTAGTGCAACAGGACAGAAACGTATTAAAGAAGCCAATCATATTGCTGGATATTAATTACTTTTTCACAAAAAATATCCATCAGTGCATACTTCTTATAACAGAGAAACAATATAATGATCATAGACCTCTTTCTACTAAAAATGTCAAATATCCCATAAATTCATACTGCTTTCAGTAAAGAAACGAGATTATGATCATAAAAATCTTCTTTTAAATGTCAAATATACATTAGGGTACTGCTTTCAGTAGAGAGATTATGATCAAAAGGTTCTTACTTTCAACAATGGCCCTCTGGCATATCGCGGTAGTCAGCGCTCGGATGAATTTCGCCTCACTACGCTCCTTGGCCGAGAAAGTCGCTTCAATCCAGTCGAAAAGCATATCGTCGTATTGCAGCTTATCGAGATGCCGGGTTATATTCGACACGCACGTCGCTAAATCTTCGTTTGAAGTTTGATCGACGGCCGAATGGCGGCCACCGCCAAACATTGTAAGATTCTGTGCAATACGGGGTGCAGGTAAATTCGATGTTAAGTGATGAAAACTATTGGTTAAGTGTAAGCAAACAAGAAAGAAGCAAACTGAATATATATTAATACGCTTCATAACGATATTCACTAATCATGTTTTTCTATTGGAAATGTAATATGGGCTTCAATATTTTGCGGGACATTGGAAAGAGGGGCGGAGGGGTATTTTTAAAACTTACGCAGAAACGTTAAGGGTTTATCATAATATAACCCACCATCCTCATGTTAGTGACGAAACTACTCCTTCTCGCTCATGATAAACCCTGTTACTACTGATGTATTGTCCCAGTGTGCTGTCCCGCAAAATAGTGAAGCCCAATGAAAGACATATTTTAAAATATCTCTATAGTATTGTACTGTCTTTGTTTTTACAAACTCATATTGTAGCAATGGAACGATTTCTCCTAACGAGTGCACAAATGTAGTATTTAAACCAAGGATGTCCAACCTGCGGCCCGCTAGTCATTTTACTCCAAGTAGTATTTTGAACTTTAAATCTTGGCCTAATTTAAATGTATCAGTCAGCTTTTAGGGATGCAGTAAACATCAAAACTGCAGAAAGAAACCGACGGACGACAAACACTTATCTCATTGACTTTGTATTGCAGAAATAAGTTTTTGTTTCTTTCTATATGTGTGTTATTTGTTCCTTTTTTCAAAGATGAAATTATTGGCTTTTAATTGATTCTTTATGTATCCATTCAGGGTTGGAATTAGGGTTTCTCGAATCGATATTCGCAAACCGTTTTCTAAAGTTCGCGAATTACAATATTTAACAAAATCGGGAAAATATAAATTACCGGTACCGATTTCGCGCCCTTTTAATAATAAATTCTCAACACGTTAATATAACATCGTTTGCCTTCAACTTATTTATTTACATTGGCTTTACTTTACATTGTTGGCGTATAACAAGCATTGCTATCACAAGGCAATAATCGCCATTATGCGTTAATATACCTCGATTTCTTTATTTATGGTTGGCGAAATGCGACACACCCCTTTTGAATCTACGTTTATTGCAATTTATCATTACTGTACTACTAAATAACGGTACTGTCTAATTTATGAAATAAATATCTTTCTGGTCATTTGAGGCAATTTATCATAACCAAATTTTTTTGCGCGCTGCTTATCCGCGCATTTCGCAAATCATTTCAAAACCATTAATTCGAAACCTGACATTTTTTTTTAAATTTAATAGGATTTGCGACTCATTGAATTATTTTAAGTGACAATGCGGCACATTACAATAAAAGGTTGGACATCCCTGATTTAAACAATGGTTCCCAATCTATTACTGATGTACCACTGAAGGCTCCGGTTCTGTTACCAAATCACCTGGTTACAGTGTCACAAAACTCATCAAATAACATTTTAGCCACAAAGAACAAGATTCCGTTTACAAATCATTTCGAACACACACTACAGAGTACACAAAAACGCAAGGAAGTAACCCAGTAAGTATAACCAAAATCCAAAAATATACGATGTATTGACACACACCAACTGAAAACACTATAGTAGGGGTTGTGCCACAGGTTGGTAAACACTGCTTTGACTAACACCATTTGACAAGAAAACAAACTCACATTTCTATTGAGCAACTCAGCAATCCTAGCAGGGTCAGTGGTGGGTGCGAAGTTATTCCATTGTAGATGATGCTCCTCCCATTGCTTGGCTACTGCATCTGCGGGCTGCGTGTGGATAGCTGCTGCTTATAATGGTGGATATTGGATGTATACGTAGGACGGACAGATGATGTTTTACTTCCGAAATTTGGAATACCCAAGCGGTGTTATTAAACGGGAAATTATCAGATTTCCCACGCCCTAAGAAGGAACACCTAAGCTATTGCAAAGATAATGAGATGCACTGCATAAGATCTATAGGTTTGATTCTATTTCCAATAAATAATAATTTCAGTCATAAACTAAAGCATTATTACGGGAAATGTTAATTGAAAATGGATTAAAGCATCATTCCGCAGGGTTGGCATATGAAAAGTATTTTATTGAATATGCGTTTTTTCACCAGACTATCTCAACATGCGGTAAGCTGCTAAAGCCACGTACCATGATTGAGATTAATTTCTTTAGGATTTCCATGACGAAAACGAGGGACTTGTCGAGTTCCACCAGCGGTTGGGAAAGGGTGACGAGGTGGGGTAGATTGATGGGGCAACCGGGGCTACAAGCTCAGCCATGCACGACCAAACCTTTGGAAGGTCAAGCTCGAGGTCAGCAGCAAGCTCAATGTTCGTAGCAGCACTGTGAAGGGGTGAAGGGGTGAAGTGGGTGAATAATCGGGTAGGGGTGAATGGTTTGCACCCTGGAGGCTTTAAATTGGGGTGTGGTGGAGTAGGGAAATAGTTTTATTAAAATCAATTTAAATATTCTCCAATCAAGCAACGTTTTAATCAGTTTTAAATTGGCAGATTTGTCATTATTTATGTTTTACAATCAATGTAAACTAAAATTTAATGCCCAGGCAAAATAATATATCCCCGAGATATCGGTTTAATTCAGTAGCTAAATCTATAAAAATAAAACCTGAAACAAGCCATGTTTGACGACTTACCCTTTAAGGTATTGCTCTTCGCTGAGTTTGCCAACTTTGAAAAGCTCACAAATAAGTGTGGCCACATGCTCTCTGTCGGTGGACGACTTCTCGATCGAAGTCTCCATCGCGGAGCTCACGACGATGTGGAAGAGATTGTGCGGGGGTTTCAACTCCGCTTCCTGGAGGGGGGTGAGGGGATGAGGGGGTTTTGAATTTGGATGTATGTGGATAATTGATTTTTCTTTTTCTACTAATTATATCGGTATTTTCCACATTTTCTATTGTGTATTTGAATTCATTTTCTTGAAGAACTAGAGGAGTATGGCAGAATGGAGTATATAGCTAAAATATAAACAATTCGTACAGGGACACAGCTAGCCAAAATATGACAGTGCACTTAGTGGTGTTCTTGGCCGAATGTTCCAATTACCATGCCATTGGACACTGCCGAAGAAGTTATCAAGTCGGTAAGACTCCACACTTAATGGCACAGTTCCTACCTTAATATCTTGCAGGTGCAGGTACTCCATGATGATGCTTTTCGATTTCTTCTCCAAGAAAGCCACATCCGTCTGGGGAGCAGGAGTGATGGGGGACTCACTTCGCACATCATTTTACAATCATGACAAAACTTTTTTTTAAATCTCAAGTTGGTATAAAGTAATATGCCATTACAAACCAATACAGGTGGAGCATTTTAGGCTAATAAAAAACATTATTCTCAGATTTTGGTGTGGATACATTGGCAGAAACACCAACTAAAAGAAGGAAAACAACCCAAAAAAGGTGGTCTACAGTCTATATCATGTTGGCATTGAGGGAAACTGATCTTGACCTAAGGACAAGAATACAGGACAAAATGTTTGGGATTCTGGCAAAGGCAAGAGAGAAAAAATACAACTTTTTTTGTGGAAATTGTCCTAGTACCGTTACAAACGTGTTGACCCGACATCACTCACCTGGTTCTTCATGGGAGGATTGGATGCGATGGCTGCAGCTTTGAGTGCAAACTGTTCCTTCTCCTCCTTGGCATCCGCGTGGATTTGATCGATCGTCTTCGGACCTTTCTCCTTGATAGCTCGTTGGACCCAGTTGTTCTGTTGATATAATGACGGAAAGTAACCATGGCGCCTATGTCTTCAGTAAAGATGTAATTTTCCTTACGACTTTACATGCTATATTACTGTTGTATTCTTGTATTGGAGGTACTTGGTAGTAAATCGTAGTGAATGAACTGAAAGCGAAAACATGTCATTTTGTATAGCAAGAAATGCATGAAATACACGTAAAGAATGTTACATTCCAAAGTAAATGATTATTCCATACATGCGGGCATAATTACAGGCCACGTATGATTACAGTGCACAAAATAACTGTCTGTAATCTTGCACGTATTACTGCAGGGATAGAAATTACTGCATTAAAGCATTTCCACAACATTTACAATTACATTCAAATAACCAATCTCATGTACTAATAAACAAACTCTTTATAAAGACCATAAACATGTTGATTGTTTGATTTTATGATGTAACAATGTGCCTGTGAAGCCGTAACTTTTTCAGTATAATCTCAATCAGGCAATCCATGCATTATGCTTTGTATTAATATCACTGCTTTGTATAAATATCACTAAACTATGCAATCTCCATATATAATAAAGCTTACCAGTCGAAGATCAATCACATCTTTCAGCATGAATCGAACTCGCAATGAAGTTTTTTGCTCACGCACAATTTTGTTAATTTGTTCGAAATATCGATCCATTCGAGTCTAAAATATTACCAATTTTATTCTGCCGCTGTCATAAAGATTTTGGCGTTATGGGTATCAGTCGTAAAGTTATGGTTTTCAGTACGGGGTTCGGTGTTAGGGGTAAATGTTGGGAATTCAGTGGTAGGGGTTTCGGTGTTAGGGGTGAAGGTAGGGGTTTTAGCAGTAAGGGTTAACAGTTTCAGTTTCAGTTTAAAAAACCGCAGTGCACAATCTAAGGAAATCCACACCTTTCCCTTGGTATGGTCCAAATCCTTCCCAATTGTGGTAAGCAGCCTACACAAGGACTCCAGCGAATCATCGTCACGCGCTCGGAACAACGACATGATGCAGTTGTGCATGATGGACTCGGTGAGCATCTGGAGCTTGAAGAGCTCCCCGATCAAGCGGATGTTGCCGAGCATCCGACGTCGCTGTTTGGAGATGCACATTTCGAGGTCGTCAGTGAGCGTCGCCTTCTCTTCCTGTGGTGGGGTGGGGGGTCAACTAGTTAAAATGTGTTTTTTGGTCGAACCATAAATAAGAAAATGTTAATTTTATAGTTGTTTTGTTTTTATTTCTTCTGGAGATGTGTGAAATGAACTTAAAAAACACTCAAAATAACCCAGTTTACCTCAAGAAATGTAAAATATTAGGTAATTATAAGGTACCTTAAATCGTTTTATCTTTATGTTAAACCACTGGGAACTAATTTTCATGAAAACACAATGGATTCATGCGGCAATCCAACTTACAGGAGTTGATGCATTTTCAATCTTCGTTTTCAACTCCTCAACTTCCTCATTTGTCCGATCTTTCTCGAATTCACGCTGACACCTAGTGATCAGGATCTTGCGGAACTCAACGGTGCCCTTGGGAGCGTTGGTGCCTGGGGTGCTGGAGGCATTCACTCGGAACTGAGACATCGTGCGGCACATATTGGCATACGGCTCGCAGAAACTTGGCTCATCAATCGCCTGTGTGGAGAAAGAAGGGTTTATTTTTAACTTTCACACTATACAATAAGATTTATTGCCATAAATTTGTCTGTACAGATATCACATGTCTTTATATATTTAGTTTGTTTGTGTAGTTTGACAAACTACACAATTTCTCATTTTTTCTTCTCACCTGTTTGTGCAAAAAATGTAAAATTGTTAAAAAATTATTTTAAATTAGAATTTAGAAATAATACTGAAATGATCTCATTATTAAAGGACGTTGGATCGTTTCTTTTCAACGTTTTTGAAAAGTCAGCGCAAATCAATAGACTTAGACTGTGTAAACTTTTCGAAAAGTAAAAATTAAACACACAACGAAATATGATTCTGCTAAAACACAAAGGCATGTGCGTTTTCATCCTCTAGGCATCTTTTTTAGAATTAGGTTAATACAAGTGTTTTGTTAAAATGATATTCGATTACTATTTTTCTTGCATTTATAATAGCCAACACTTTGACATATTTACACCATTGAGTATTCGAATACAGGACAATTTCTAATGACTTTTTATTTATAATCGTATATACTTGCACATCTTGTCAGGGTTTCCAATTTGAATACAAGTCAAATGTGTGGAACCGCTTAATCGTAATCTTTTACTTCAAACTTGTAAAAGCATTGATAATTCAACAAATAATCTTACTTTAAATAAGAAACAAGAGTGTATAAAATTGCCGAAATGGGCATTCTAATAAAAGCGATTACAAAACTGCACCAACCCTGGTCATTTCTATCGCAGTGATAAAATGATAGATTACGCAACTTATGTGGAGATTTCGGGTAAGGGTGTGGCTAATTGTGCCAAGTTCCCCAATGTGCGAAAACAAGCACTACCAACAAATTTGGTCTTTTACATTACGAAATGATTTAATCATCTAAACCAGTGTTTTTAACCTGTTTGAGACTGTTGTGTTAAAAA
>CH002827.1:1966034-1978023 GCA_000149265.1 Ciona savignyi | reverse complement strand
GGTGGGAGAAAAACTAACAAAGAGAAATAGGGAAACTGTTCATCATAATAAACATTCAAGCGTTAGGGGTATTGTTAAGGCTGGGATTAAGAGTTATAAAAAGGTCTGGGGGTGAGATAAGCATTTAAAAACTGGTTAGAACCAGTTTTAGTAAGGATTTTATCTTCCTCGGACCCTTTTTATTACACAATGGTCTTAAATTAATTTTGTCATTAAAGTACAATGTACATTTTAGCATTTGACCTCCATACCTTGGAGAACAGTTCATGCCCGAATCATCCAAGAATTTGTTTATGGGCCGAAATAAGGAGGCAATAGTAAAATAACAGAAATTTGTATTAATCTCTAACCCACCCTTACAGCATTAAGTTTTAAACGTGTTGGTCTACAGATATCCATGTTTTACTCTATCTGCAGGATTCTAAATACAACAGGATCGCTTGAACCGCTTGGATCACTTAAGATTGCTACGGAAAGTAATTCTAACCCCGTCCCAAACACTAATCTCAACCCCAGTACTAACTTTAACCCCAACCCTAACATTAATATCATGGCTTTTGTAAATACAAAGTATAGTAAGCGATCCAAGCGCTGCATGCGATCCAAGCGATGCTGTAGTATTTAGGTTGCCTCTAAATACTACAGGACCGCTTGGAGCGCTTGGATCGCTTGGATCACTTAGATTGCTATGGAAAGTAATTCTAACCCTGTCCCAAACACTAATCTCAACCCCAGAACTAACTTTAACCCCAACCCTAACATTAATATCATGGCTTGTAATTACTAAGTATAGTAAGCGATCCAAGCGATCCAAGCGCTCCAAGCGCTCCAAGCGATTTAAGCGCTCCATGCGCTCCAAGCGGTCCAAGCGCTCCTGTAGTATTTAGAGGTACCGTAGTATTTAGAGGTAACGTCTGCAGGTTATTTCATCTGCAGTCATAAAAAATATGCATTTTATCTAGTATCATATTCTAGAAACAAGTAGGACATCAAGTCTAGAACGTGACACAAAATAAACTATGGTCTACCTAAACACCATTACGCTTAAATATTCGACATATTAATAGTAGAAATGTAATAGGTTTCGTTTCTTAGTCATTTCAAAACAAAATCTAAATCAAAGGATACGGTTGTGGGTTAGTTGGCATACGATGATCGAATGGCTGCTGGCTAGCTTGACCCGGATTTCTTCTTACATGGTTAGAGTACATATCTTAAAAAGAAACAGACAAAAACGTCCTTTAGAAGGACAAATTTTCGCCTAAGATTCTAAAAATAAGTACAACACTGGGTAAAATAGGGCTACGTTGTTTCCATACTAATATTGATATAACTGTCTTATAGCAGACCACACAGATCAAACTGGATATTGTACATAAAAATAAACTGACACACTTTTCGTCATAAAAAAAACCGGCTCAACTTTCAATACAGGTTTGCACGGGGAACAGTGATGCCATATTTAAATCATACCGTGAATGTCCAGGCGGAGACTGGAATTTAAAAGAATAAAATTGTCTAAAAATGTGATCAATGACTAAGTCGTTATTAAATATACTAAGGAGCAATGTTAGTTTTTATTTAATGGAGTAAGACACTAAAATAACTCAAAATTAAGATAATGCATATATTCCAGTGTTCCCGATGGTATTTGTTTAAACACATGGAACAAAACGTCATCTATAGTTTTTCTGATAATTAGTATTTTGAAATGTAAGCAGTACTAACTGATTAAGTTAGTATATAACTTTCGAGATAATTAAATATTGCTGTTCGGCACTATTTATTTATTTAAATAAAACTAGGAAATATAATTACAAAATATAATTGGAGACCACGCCCTTGTATATTTCTTAACTCCCTTAATATTTTATAACTAACAATTATAATATTGGTAAAATCTAGATCTCAAAAAATCTCGTTAACTGCCAATACAACCATAGAGAGTTGTTAAACACTGTTAAGTGGTAAAGACCAGACACAAAAGAACAAAATATAGGTTAATGCTACGAACATAAGGTAGGGTTAAAATAATGCAAATCGCACCACGAAAACTCTATCTGCTAACTGCTGTTAGAACGCTTTAATCTTGTTTACCATTAACATAGGTAAACTTTTACTGTAGACTTTTTATCGAGGCTTTACTTGTTCAATCATATGTGTACGATATTTCAAACTAATATTCCTAAATTTATCTTTACGTGTTTTACGGTCGTGTTCGTTTTTTCATAATATCTTTTTCTTAATGTGTAACCATGACCTGATATATCCACTGTGACGTTGTCCTTTTTTCTTACTTAAATTGTAAACTAAGCTTAGCTGTCCCACTGTAAAACAGCTTTTCTGACTTTATGAAAAGCAAAATGTATTTGAGAAATGGACTCAAAAACGGCATTCCAAGCTGACCGACACAACACGTTGGAGGTCTGTGGCAATATCCTTCCTTCCTGCTTTATCCCGACACCACTGTCTTCAGTATCGATATTTAGATAATCCGCATTAAGCCCTTTCGCCATTGCAGTTTCATCATGCGGTGCGACGCTGGAAACGGACTGGGATTAGTGTTGATATTATTAAACCGTAGACTACGGTCTGGTAGCAACAATGGCATGTTGTCAATGGGCGTTTTACATTACGGAGTAGGCTTACTCGATTTTTTGTCCGCAAGATGGGGTAGAGATCCACAAGGTGGAGAGGTTAAAACCAGCCGGTGACTATACGGTTGTGTCTATGTGAAAGCCAATCTGCTGTCATTTTTCAAACCTAGTAGATTAATGGGTTAAACTAATAGTAAAGAAAAAACTTAATCAAATGAAACACACTGCAATATTTACGATGTGCACGAGGTAGTCTAATTTGAGAATTGTCCGTGTGATTACGACCCTTCGCTTTTTCCGTTCCCAGAAAAAAAAATAGGCCTATCATATAACCCAAGTCTGGAAAAACTGAACAGGGGAAACATTCAAAATCGGACCTATAGACTAAGAACCCCGGTAATTAGATTGAAATTTGGCTTGGTGAAAACACTTTTAAAAAATACATATAGACCAGTTGCAATAGCCCCAAAACCCAGTATGTATACAAGTGGATAGAAGTCCCTTCTTACGATTATAGAACGATTGTCTTTGTTTCTCTTTGGGAAAGTCGTCCCAGCAAAGGTATATTTATGTGTTGAAAATAGTACTCTGCGCTGTGATATTTAATTTACGTACTGAAATTTTTTGGAATTACCCTTTAAAAATTTGATATAACTTCACTTGGTTGTTTTTCTTTAGATATACCGGTGACTTATATATATATGAGTCACCAGTATATTCGTTACATGTAACGGTTACAATGCAGAATATAAGATATTTTATCGAAAATACCCGTTGGCAATACCGCAAAACTCTGATGTGAATTTAAAACTAAATGACGTCATAAACGCTAATAAACGTTTATGCGACATCGTAATTGGTAAGTATAGTGAAAGACGGAGAGTGCTACTTCATGGAAGCCAACAATAATACTTCTCGCCGTCTTTCAAATGTGTCGATTTCTTCCCATTTGACCGCAGTGAAAATTTTTGTCATTCGAATCTTGTTTCTTGTCTTCGCAAGATTAACAATGGCCATATATTTATTTTAACGCAACAGAAATACAAAGATAAGCAAACGGCACTAAATGAACATGTTGCTTCCTATCATAACAATGATATTGATAATTGACTAGATTTTTCTGTATAGGCCTATATTGTTGCTTATTTTTACCGTTTCTGCAGTATTAATTATTATTGACGTTTATACTGATATTGACCATTTTGTATTGCTTAGGGGTTTAATAAATAACGATCAATTCAGCACAAAATTGTGTATAAAAATTATATATATATATATAGCGGTATATAAATACAAAACAGTGCACGTCGTGCTGTCTCTTCCAGTACCAATACTGTCATAACATGTGTTTCTACATAATTTTAATTTGCTTTTCGGTGGGGTGTGGGTGTGAAGCAGGTCTCATACAACAAAAATGAATAAACAAGACCAAGAAAGGTTTGTGTGGACGAATGGTTAACGCGACCGATTTATATAACAGTTCTATACAGAAACGTTCTTAGTGACAAGATCACAACAACCTACCCGGTAAAACTATTACAATCATCACAACCTACCCGGTAAAACTATTACAATCAGCGCAGACCCACAACGAACCACACACAAAAAATTTACTGGATAAAATATACTAAAAGCAGGATAAAAACGAAGCCAAATGGTGGCTTGCCTTTCGAATGGCGACTTAAATCGTAGTATTGAGTTACCATACTTTATGAAAGGTAAGCTTTGGTAAAGGGAATTTTAGCATAACAAAGTACAAAAACGTAAAGGGTATTTGTAGGTTACTCAATATCGGTGGTTTTGACGTTTCAATATAACGACATTCAACAGTCAAATTGCATAAAATTGCTGTCTGGTTTGCTCGGTTTTACCTCAGCAACAATTATAGGATCTTATATGCGGTCCATTGTAACAAGAGAATCTTTTTTTAAGATAAAATAATTGAATGAGCCTTTATCTTGAAAATAATACCAATGTTCTACTGGGTATTTGTGTGATGTTTCGAAATTGAAGACCGTACATGTACATAGATGTAGGCGATATACACTGTACCAGTGCCCTATTTTTAGGTTCTAATTTGTAGTATAGAAATGTATAGATACTGTATATATATAGTCATAGATGTATAGATAATTAAATAATGACATGTCGTTGTCATTATCAATATTTTGATTGTAATGTTTTTATTGAGTTTTTTTATTATTATAATTCCTTCTTTTAGCCGATTATTTGTTATAATTTGATTTTCCTTATTTTTTTCGCCATGTTCAACAAAGACCATATAAGCAATAATGAAAAATGGGTTATTAAGAAGTTCAAATGTTGGCGTTCGGCGTGATCATTCTGTAGCCAAAAGATTAAGGTTTGTAAAGCATACAAGCAGAAAACGCCCAAAACGTGAACATAATTTATATTTTAGTTCGAGGGCACAAGAAGCCAAGGTAAGTTTAAAAACCGGAACATGACACAATACAGCAAGCCTGTAAATCGGATATTGCAGTTGATCTTGAAAGCATATATTCACGAATTTATAGCCAATATCCCCCCTTAAGCTAGGTTCTCGAACAAAGGCCAAAAACCGGTTTCGCGAGAGTGATGCATTAATGTCTTAAAGGAGCGCCTTGGCAGGTTTCCCAATGTTTATTGATAGTTTGATTTTCTAGATTTGGTAGGAAGGTAAAGCTAGGCTTATGGTCTTTGTACATTATACATAGTTGTCACCTTTCGGAAAATGATGTATGCACAGTACACATCTGAACTTACCACGCTGTGGACCACATCATCATGCCTTTGAAACATTTTCTACGAAAATCACCAGTATATATTTAAAATGTACAATTTAATAATTATCTAATCCTGTATAGTCTCCATATGTCAATCGGTGTTTTAAGGATGTAGTATTTTTACAAACAAAATTTTAGTTTTTTATGAAATACATATTCGCCTAGAAAAACTCAAAAAAAAATGTGTAAAACGGTGACTATACTCTGCTCTTGAAAACTAAGGTTTGAATTCAAAAATTACAAAGTGTGTTTAGTTTAACAGGTGTTATAATGATTCTCATAAAGCTTTGTCCATTTACATTCCCTGTTGTGATTTCTAGAAGCGATTACGATGGTCGTGAACTTTAGGGCATTAATTGTATAATGAGGCGCTATCCTTTCTCCGTCATTCGACGAAGAACGAAGTTGCAATTAGCTTCGCAGACCGCCCCAGGGCAGCAGCTCTGTCACTGGCGATTCGACAACGTCGCCTTAAACCTACCGCACGAACTTTCGGCGCAGACAACGTGGTCGTAAATTAAAATTCATATCTTTCGCAGGTAGTAAAGACGAGCGGTTAAAATCTGAAAGTCTGTAATTTTAATAGGCCGTTTCTGTGTCCGCATCTTAACGTCCACTTAGCCGAGAGTTGGACAGCAGCAAAAGAAACCTTTACAGCCGATTCCGTTCAAACAATTCATCTTCAGGTAAGAGAAATGTTTATGCATAATTAAGCAACTTTAAATTAAATTTGCGCGTGGGTCTAAATTTTTGAGATGGACAATAAACGTACCAATTTTGTAATTTCCCTCTCTGTGTTTGGTAATTTCAAATACTTGTATGTATAAAAACAACAATATTACACCTTGATTTTAAAACCCTAATTAGAAGTCTAAGTTTGGTCAATACACATTTAATGTACATGTATATTATAAAGGCAATTTTTGCACCGCAAATGTTATTTTCAGTCAGTTCAGTTTAGACATTAAAAATCGAAAAAAGTTACTGTGTGTATATAGTTAGTGTGTTGACTTTCGATTTTTAACCAGATATAGAAAAGTCATTAACATCTTTTTATAGGTTCACAGCCATTCACATCGTTTAAGATAACCGACGCTCATGTTTCGGCTTTATATATGGTCTCTTCTTAAGTTTATCCTAGGGAATTAAAAACATAGGAGATATAGGATCGTGAGATTACCGTATGGCCCGACTCGGTTCTTCACGACAGAACCAACTATAGCAGGCGGTTAGTTTATACCCATGACATTTCGGATGACGAGCCAACCCGCTATACCACTCAGCCACGTAGCTATAAACAGTTTGATCAAAATTTGTACGAAAATAAAAATATCTCTGTGAACGTAATTGTCGTCAAAGTTTTTTCTGAGAAAATGGCGGATGCATTGACTGATGCTGGGCAACAGGGTTTTTCTAGTCGCCCGTCACCTCAAAGTCTCAGCACACCTTAAAAGGCGCATCCGCGTCAAGACGACTTAAACAACGACGTCACTGGAGTAATTTCGTTTTATACGTCAGCGACTTGTTTTTAATTGATCTAATTGTATACTTCGGTAAAAGTGTATTTGTAAATATTTTTATCCCTTTGCAGAATGGGTGGAAAGACGAATCATCTTCCCCTTTTGGTATTGCTATGCATAGCAAGCATTGGAAATGCAGGTATTAAGAATTTTTATCCGGATAGTTATGCTCGGTGATGGAAAAGCACAGGAGTGCTTTATAATAGACAATCCTCACATTACCTCGTTCCCATGCCCCACAGTCGGTCGGTTAACACATACAATGCCGGAAATATCAGAAAGTTTGCTTCAATCCGTAAATCTTTGGTTAAGATAACTTTCACTAACACTAGGGTGTGAAGAGCTGAATATTGGTTTCGATCCGACCCCATTTCTGCTGACGGCCCAACAAATAAACATACCGACTAGACAGATTATCGAGGCATTACCATACCAAGCTGTAATTAAAAATCGACAATAAAACGTTTCTATAGAAACATAATAACGGTAAACAATATTGGGTCATGCGAATCACTAGACCACAATTGATTTCGACTTTCATATTGTCTGGTAAAGTCGCCAGATTATCTCGCGCCCACCGGTAGGTTAGCTCTTGCAACATGTTGTGTATGATTGAAACGTTTCTTTATTTTTTTAAAAAATCTTTAATCCGGTAGGTCCGGGCAGTGTCTGCTTATTGCCTTGCCTAAGGACACAAGCGATTAGCTAGCCACCAGTTTTGAACTTGCAACACTTCCACTGAATAGCAATGCACTTTCACTCACCGAACTTTCGGTAGGGCATAGAACCCCCCCCGTAGCCGTTACGATTAGCGTTATGGTTGGTTGTAAGAATTATACAAATGTTGGGGGTCATAGATTTAGTTTTTCTCTATTTGGTGGGCACTTTTCCTCTTTCCTTTATGTAGTGTTGTCCGAAACAGCTAAATTTTCAATAAATCGATCATTGGTCTTATACTTTGAAATGGTTAATTCGTATAAACTACATCCCCACCAAAATCCATTTCTAGTGACAAACCCTTCGAGCTCGAAGTAATGCTCCATAAAAATAAGAACACATCGGTAGTACATATCGCATATCGTGTTTACATACTAACTAATGTAATTTTTCCGCACAGTTTTGATTGTACCGGCACCGACAGTTAGAATTGAATCAGCCACCTCAACCAGCATCACATTAAACTGGACAATGCCGATCAATGAGCATTATGATAAAGTTGAAGTCAAGGTGAGTTCACTGCATTCTACACCACCTAATACGTTTTTTTTAAAAGAACAGTACGTCTACTCTATAATATTCATTATATTCTATAAATCCATAATAACGTACTCTACAACCAGTTATTCTATTTTAGTAATGCCACTATAATCTAATTAAACTAAATAAATCACTAGGCCTTCATCATTCATAGTTGCTAATTTTCTTTGAATTATAAGTGTATCCCACAGCAACATTCAATTTATGCTTCTGCGTATATTATCACAAAAAAACAAAGTGGTATCTGTCGTGCTACTATACGCAAAAACGGTTAGGATTAGGGTTAACTATAGGCTCCATTCCGTCTCAACCAGTGCACGTTAGTACGCTATAAGCCTTAAATTTGTGACACACGAATGGCAATTTGCTTAGAGAATGATAATTGTGCCCACAAGGGCGCTCAAGTGACCTCCGTTATCACGTGTCCAGTGTCCGGTTATCGGGTGAAGGAAAACATACGTTTAATTTAATATACAGTCTTCTACAAAAGTACGGTATATAAAAGGACACCTATTATTATAATTAAACCGTTGTAGACCTAAACCTGGCGCGGTTAATTGTAGTATAACAGCGGCAACTCTTATAAATATTTTCTATTTGCCGTGTTTCCCTGTTTTATGATTTGCTTTGTTTGTTTTATTTTTAACTACGGCAAAAATTTTAGGACATAAGAGCTAATATCAAGAAGTTAATTATTCCTAATTTTAATAATTTTAACCTGGGCTACCTATAACTTTATACTGTTATATTAACGTTTTACGCCTTTTTTCTAAATACGAAACGTACGTGAGTATACAGTATGTCCCCTGATAGAATGGCTATTTTTAACTATAGCTAAAACATAAGAGTCCAATTACCGGCTGCTGTCATGAATCAAATTTCATGCGTCAGTTTGCCGTTTTATATCGAAACACAATCTTATTTGTGCAGTCAAATCAAAATTATTTTTGTTATAATTTAGCCAAAAGCAAGTTTTTAAAGGAGCTTTTAATTAAAAAGTTGAATTAAACACTTGAAAAGGTCGTCAAAAGGTTTACCGATTAAGGTATTTCTATTCGTCCATAAAAGCATATATATTATATGTCTAAATTTTGGTTTCTGATACAAAAAATATACAACAGCAGAACACAGTATTTTAAAAGAAAATCCTTTCTTGAAAATAGAATTACGGAAAAAACGGGAAAAATACATTTTTGAAACGCGGTAGAATTGCGGCCGCCAAACCTATGTAATTCGTAACACCAAAATTATCTACCAAAGAGGAGAGAATCGACTGAAAGATAAAAAGCAACTGCAGGTGTTGCAATGACGAAACTTGTGTTTCGTAAATGTTCCTAAAACGTTTTAACTTTCCACGAGTGTCCACAGGGCGCGAAATGTAGGCTGCGAAACCGCTTTATCTAATTAATCACGTTTTTCAAGTTCGGTTAACGCCCAAGGGGAATATGCAACTTAAAAGCTACGCAAGAACGGCCTATGCTGTGTAAGATATACTTCATTAAGCAATTCTCATACAGAATGATTATTTTGAAACGGATCATTTAATGAACATCTTCGGGTCTAAAAATTATTTATCGTCTATATGTAGGGTTGTAACTACATAAAAAAAAATTCCACCAAAATCTAACTTGGGCATTCCTTAAGAAAATGATATCATTTTCACTGCGTATGTGCGAAATTTTCCCAATTTTTAAATGTAGTCCCGGCGATTAAACAATGAGTCATATCGTTTTAAATGCCACCCCACGGGAAGCATCTCAATTCAGTAAACTGTGTTTGTATATATATTACTAATCGAATATTACTAACCGAGCCTCTAACTACAACAACAAAGAACTGCTCCTGTTCGGTCAGTACGGTATTTCGATTAACGCCCAGAAATAGTGTTTCTATTTTAACCCGTACTGTCGATCGGTATATTTGAAATTACACGCAATGCAAAATGGACGAAGTCAGAGGGCCCGACGGGCGTCTTCACTGTGCAAAAATAACACAGAGATCAATTTATTTACATACGGGTAACTATAATACACACGTTTGACGCTTTGTTTATTAGAAGCTGATTACCAAAACGCTACACCCTAATTCGGTTAATCCGCAAGGACTTTGTATTTTGTTGACGAAAAGAATCCGGATATATACATAACGTGTAACATGTTTCAAAACATCGCACGTAAAGCGAACCTAATTACACCAATCCAAATACTTTACACGTCACTGTTGAAACAAAGCAAACAATAGGATATCGTTAATAACAGGATCAAAATGGATTTGCATATAAACTGGGCGAGAGTTAGACGGGATAAGATATATGACCTTCTTAGTATATAATATGTGATATGGTATTCCCAATACGCGTCTTTTGGTCAAGTTATGTCATATGTACAGAGACTTATCCTTAGTTAATTAAGAAATTAAGAAACTAATAATGACAATATGCGAAAATGTTTTTTTTTCTGACGCATAAGAACGGCGATAATCCTGGGTAGTTTAAGCGTCCGATCCTATACAGTATAAGACTATAAGTAGTTTCATTAATTGCTTTGTATTGTTGGTTAAGCAACAGTAACAATTTAAAAAAAGCAATACCAAATTAAAACCTTATTGATTACAAATGAAATTACAACTCATTGTAATAATAATAATCTGTAAAAGTGTTTAAACTCGTCTGCATTTTTTCCATTTTCGGGGATAAAGATATACTATCCACAAAAGGACGGCATACACGTAGTATCATTAAACCCAGACTAGATGCTGTCAACGACATCCATACACGTTGGCCCTGAGAACACCAAAGCCTTTGTTTAGTCTTATACTCCGGTACGTTGGTGATTTTCCGTTAATTTGTTTCGCCGTTTTACAACCCATAATTATATAGCTTCATCAGTGAACGTTTATATGTCCAATTGTATAGCGAACACTTGACTTATTTTACGAGCTTAGTAGCGGATGACAGTAAGGCGCCTTTTAACGACCGAAATGCGTCAAAATATTACAGGGGTCATAACCCACGGAGTCAACTACTATTAGCTCATTTGCTCATAAATTTAATGGACATGTAATAATCTGAAACGGGACAAATCGTTAAACAAAGAGATTTGATATGATATAAAAACACGATAAAAATAGTTAACAAAAACCGTTTTTTTTAAGTAAACATGTATTAATACCACCCCTTTGATTAAAAATATCGTAAAACGTATTGCCGTACTTTGATTGACGGGGAATACCCTTGTGGTTATTGGGGATTTATCTTAGTAATTCATTAGTTTGTAAATTTGTTGTAAAACCAATTTTATTTCGTCTTAAAATCTACGGTTTCGTTAAAAATTTAAGTGTTATTATATTTATGCCACGTTTTATGACGTGTTAACGGAAAGTAATTCTTCTTATCTTAATTATTTACCTTACCATTGATACTTTTATATATAATAGTTAAAGCATATGACCCTCTGTTTCTACTGCCTACGTGGTGTATTATGATTAATGACGCTTTAAGATCAACGTCCAAGTAAGCTGTAAAGAATTATTTATGAATCAGCCGTACATTATGATATTTTTA
Source organism: Ciona savignyi (assembly GCA_000149265.1). Classification (NCBI taxonomy): domain Eukaryota; kingdom Metazoa; phylum Chordata; class Ascidiacea; order Phlebobranchia; family Cionidae; genus Ciona; species Ciona savignyi. The sequence goes on along the minus strand of CH002827.1, from coordinate 1,966,304 downwards.
AATTACTATTGTCATGTTATCATATTCTTTGTTTCTAAGAATTACACCTTAAAATTAAACCAATAAAGCATTTCCAAACGCGGTTTTATGCTGTTTAGTAAAAAACATCACCAATAAAAGGTGATTAACTTTGCAAATTTTGCTCCAACTAACTTTGCAGATTCGACCAGCGAATGTAAAGTCATGTCCAGCATCACTGCCCAATGGTTGCCAGCCATGTGGTAGTTTTTTGTTGGTATGTGGTTTGGAGTGGGGTGCATCTTTTGTGGT
>CH002827.1:1942685-1957512 GCA_000149265.1 Ciona savignyi | reverse complement strand
AGGAACGTTTTCAAGATGAATGTAAGAATGATGTTGGATATAAAAATTCGGAAAAGAGTTGTTTTGATTTGTCAAGAATTAAAACACCAAATGCTGAAAAATTGTTTGTTAATTTTAATTTTTCTTGTTAACAAAGAATTTGGTACCAGAAAATGGCTGGATATAATGGTATATCTACCTTTACTTAAAAACCAATAAAGTGAAGATACCTTTTATTTAATATACACTGCACATGGCTAATTGTCATTGGATGTTTTAATAAAATTGACGCAGTATAATAGCTTTGGTAACTTAACTCCGGCATAAGGTGATCTAACGATTGCACATGTTATAATGCCCATTGTGTTTCCAATCAAGTGAACAAACATAACATATCCTTACTATAAGCTTCTGCATTGAAATGCTTAAGGAAGCAGCAAAAAATATTGACAACCACTTCTTTACTCAGATCACATTGCCAGTGGTTGGTAGAATCATCACCATTTATATTCGAACCAAACAAGGCAATGTACTAAGCAGCCCATCAGTAATGGACGCTAATTGCCGTGAGTTTTGGCGTCAACTTAATTTTGGTGTTTTAGTTTTCAATTATTGTGAAATGCCTATTATGCGGGTAGGTAAAGTTTGACGATTTCTGAGCATCTGAATGTTTAGATCAGGGCCTTACCTGTGTGTAAAGATAAAACTAAGATCTGATGTGATTAAGCTGAAGAAAAATAAAACTGATGCTTAGAGAGATATTTAATAGAGATAATGATAGAAAGCCTAATTTGGCTGACAGATTAGTCTGGTGAGTTAGTGTGTTGCCCTTCAGCCGAAAGGTTGCAGGTAACAAACTGGTCGCTAGCTAGTCTGTTGTGTCCTCGGGGAACAGACATTGCCTGAACCCAGCGGATAAAAAACATGTGATGATGTGAATCATACACAACACACTGCAATAGTTCTGGTAACCCTGTGGTGGGTGCGATGTAATCTGCTGATTGCCCGTGTATTAACCCTCTAGGTTTTACCATTCATGGGATAATAATAAATATCCTATCCTATATCAGGAATGCTAGAAAGCAGAAGATGTTAAAACATAGGCAACCATAAGTCTACATTATGTCCAAAGTCAATTCAGTGACATAGTATAGTTTTTATTTAAATCGTTACTTTTCTGGGTTTAAGTATCGCCGACCAATGCTTTGCCCATAACAAAATAGCTGGTTTCGATTCTACTACCGTTCAGTTGACAATACGGCTATGATTGCAGGTATAAATTTTTAATTAAAAACTCTGATGAACATTAATTAGTATTGTGGTCATAAGAGTTATTAATACATTACTTTTTCTAGCGAACGGAGATGGGGCATTAATTCGAAGATGTAGAGTGGAGACTACTGTGGAGACGATTCGATGGAACATTACAGTCACGCTGATTCGTGAAGACACCTACATGTTGATAGAGATCCCACTCCACCCAATGTGAGTGAAAAAATCCAAGTTGTGAAGCTTAAGTATACTTTAGCTTTTGTTTAATCCTAATGGGAGATAGACTTCGATTATTACAATATTTTAAATCAGTATAGTCCAATGATAATGGGAAAATGCAAAAGATGTTATCAAAGCAATCATCAGATGTCCTCTTGCAGATCATTGGTACACTAGAGCTGTTGCAGTGTGTTGTATATGATGCCTGGTAAATTGTTGCGGTCTTACCGATTGACCTAACCTGCCAGTCATACCAAGCCTATTATCATTAACTTTCATTTTCTGCAGACGTTACTCACTGGTCTACTACCGCTCAAATGCCCTGCCCCTCAACAGCCTAGATCACTCAATAACCATTAGAAATCCTTGCTCGGTTTATCCCAATGCAAAGATTGTTGTCTACCCAGTTTGTCCTGACAGCACCTCTACAGAGTGTAGCACGGTGGTGAGAAGGCTGTGCAGTAAGTCATGTGAAATTTGTATGTTAATTTGCAAGATTTGATGTAGGCCGCATATAAATGAATGGACAATCGTCACATTAGTAAGGTTTTGAAGCGATTGCAGTTTGTTGAATACGATAAAGAAAAAAAAATGCAACTTTTGTTAAACTTAATAACAAATGGGTTTAGACAAAATTCGTTAAGTCGACATAATCAACCTGCTAGGTCTGTAGTGAGCCCAAAACATTTGGCTTGTGTTGTGACACACTAATAATAGAGCTTACAGTCATATTTCCACCACATTGATAAAGATCAGTATTATATGGTCAATGTAGTTGATTTACTGGAACATCTTTATAGTGCATACCACCGTTATCTGAAAGTGGGTTGATTCGAAACTCATCTTCAGCTGGCTTTTAAGGATATTCATGTTTTATAAATTGGAAAATGCGGAACACTATCATTAGAGTAATCAATTATCAGAGTAACCGACGTGGTTTATGTAGTTATTGCAGTGTGTTATATATGCTTGAGATATTTTATCAGTTTCAGTAGAACCCAGAAATACACTGGTTTAATGTAACCAGGTACACAACTGACTAGTTGACTTTTTGTCTGAAAGGCAATACACTAACACATCAAGCTATTCTGCCTGATACATTAGTCAACGTTAATGGATTTTAAATGATCAAATAAGACAATGTGTGTAAGTGCAATGCTCAAAAATACAACTGCGCCGAAAGTAATATTGGTGAATATTTAATCTACCTGGCCAGGATCTCCACCCTTAGCCCTTGGCTTACATTGCACTGTATTATCACCGTCCTTTTTTAATTGCCAAAATACAAGTTATCCATTCAGTAAACACCTTGTAACTTCCATTTTGTCTGCAGCGATCCCATTGTTTAGACCAACAAAGCCAGGGAGGCCTGGTCAAAGGAACGACCCAGATCCTGGTAGTTTGTCGATCGTTCTGCCAACACAAGCATGTTGCAGTGGCATCACCTACAGCCCACTCGTAATGTTTTTGTATTACTATGAAATTAACATACGGAAAATTAATTTGACATGTAACCATATTTATCCGGGTCAGTTTAGTTACATTGTTGGTCCAACAACACAAAAGATAGGTTTCTTTTTAAAGTTGCACATACAACGCTGCTAAAGTACAGTAGTTTAAATGGGTTAATCAAAAACTGTAAAAAATACTTAAATCATTTTCAACGTACTGTAATAGCTCTGTTTACCCGACAGTGGATATTAGATTATCTGGCCATTGCCTGTGTGAGGATCTTGGTAAAAGGGTTTAATCCTGGTAGCCTAATTCTAACGGCAGTTCAAACAATTAATCGTGGTGTATTACATCAATTATCATTTCCTGCTTCCTGGGGTAAAAATGAATGTAATATTTTTATGTTTATCCCAGTAAATGGAAAAACAGAAGGGTCATTATCACGCGAGCAATCGTTAAATTATCTTGCACCAATTATTGCTTTACCGGAGCTGTTTCAGTGTGTTGTATGATGGTGAAGTTTCTTCTGTTTAAGTATAGCCGAAAAATCCACTGTGTTCACACGAAGTCCGTTAAAAGCTTTGGCCATAGACCACAACTGTCAAACTTGCACCCAATTTTTAACATTCCTAACCCACAGGAGGCGAAATGCTGCCACAATCAGCTTGTTCATGAAGGAACCGCCAACTTGGGATGCTGCTTCACACGTTGGTATAACGTAAGCTCCCAAACCTGTTGCGGGAATGGCAGAGTGCGTTCCCTGTTGAATGGATGCTCCTAGAAAACGCGCTTTTTATTTGTGTAAAACATGTTCCACAACATAGCGATTAAAAGCATGCATTATTTGGTTTATTTGTAAATAACGTATACACAGATCAACTAGTAAAATATGTGTCTTTTGTTTCAGTTCTCTTTTATTAAACTTGTTTTCCTAAATTAAATAATCTGCTGCACCAAAAATTCAAGTTGTCCAAATAATGTTTCTTTAAATATAATGCATGCTGGCTTTGTTCAATCTACCTAATTTTGACTAATGCTAACTTGGCTCCTTGCTTTTGTGCCGCGCTTATTACACTCCATTGCTCTTAGTTTGATTTTGGAAATCCAGGGGGTCATGATTAAATATTGTGCAAGTAAACCATGATTCACCATTAGTCAAAAATACACAATTCACAACAAATTTGTGTACTTATGGAATACTGAAGTGCCTTAAATAAACTGGTTAAGCATTTCTGCTTTAAAATAGTTTGTCACATACGACAGCATATTAATGTTTTTATCTCAGTGAATGGGCAGTGATTACAAGCTATCGCACGTATGGGCTGCAGGTTCTAAACTGATCGCTATCTAGTCAGTTGTGTCCTTGGGCAAGGCACTTAACGGACGCTGTCTGAATCCAGCGGCTTAATGAGTTCTACTAAATTGAAGAAACGTGTGTATCATATACAACACAGTGCAATAGCTCCGGTAATCCGACGGTGGACGCGAGGTGATCTGGCGATTGCCCGTGTGTTAATCCCCTTGGTTTTCCCATTGACGGAGAGATAAACATGTATATTCTATCCTACCCGTCTGTTAACGTCCCTTGCGTTTTTGAATTCGCGGGGTTGAACATTAATATCCTGTTTTAACAGTGCCTAATATTAATAATACGATGTGTGGTACATTTGACTAAGAATTGATTTTTATTATGACGTCATAAATAATCTCTAACAATGGAGCGTTGTGAAGTAATTGTGTGGTGCGCATACTATATTGCGCATTACATACGCGGCAAATTTTGTTTTAACTTTTAAGTCGGGGAAGGAACTGCGACTTCACAATAGCGCGCAGCAAAAACGTACACAAGATTACAATTAAGCCAACGCGTTCCAACAACTCATCACGTCCATAACGTGTACTACTTCGTTTTTATTTAAATGTGATATATGTTACCTAAAACAGAAGGTGGAGCTTTTAATATGAAGTACGTGACATGCAACAACTATTTCTACAACAAATGATGATGTCTTCGTCACTCAAGTCCTTTTTATTATGTTCCTTTCCATGCCAAAGGTAACAAATACATAGTGAGTGATTTTACTCATTTTCTTTTCTTTGTTAAGCTTAATTTCGGTTCCAATTACCCGATTGATACGGCGATTTTGGATTCACATCAATGAAAAAACGACTTCCTAAAAACTAAAATTTGATTTTGCCCTTTCCAAACTCACGTTTGAATGATAAGTGTGGCGAAATGGCTAATGCGACCATTGTGAAGGCCACTTATTGGACAGTGTTGTACCAGTAGTTTTTTTATCGGTTGAAAATCTTAAACGTAAAGTCCATTGTATTCACCAAACCGAATATTTGGTAACTCTACTTGGAGCAATAGGTAATCTGATGATTGATCATGCTTTAATAATGCCTCAGCGTTTCCCAATAAGTTGGAAAATATTAGCATACCATAGTATCCTAAATATTAATATCAGCATGAGGTGTCCTGCCAGTCCATTCAAAATATTGAACAACATTTAGAGACTCGTTTTTAATAGAAACGAAATAGTAAGTATCGGGAACAACAATACACTGGTGATAACAAATAACAAGATGGCGCCTAGCGTAGCGTGCATTTGTAATATAACGGTAAATGCTGCGTCGTGATCTCTCTAAGACTTATTTTCGGTTAATTTACTTTGTGAAAAAATGAACTAATTAAGTAATCAATGTATAATTATACAATATACATATAGCACATTTTAGAAGCTGAATTTCGCCTGCAGTGTATATGTATGTTACAGAATAAGCTGACCGCATTTAAGTGCTAGGGTGTGATCAATATGTACAACGCCAAAATCACAATGTCTTCGTTATAAAACGAGGCACATTCTGTACATTTTCGTATGAACAGATGGGTTATCTATGTGCAGTTATGGGAACAATATGTTTTAGGTTACATCTTTCACCAATCGAAATCTCAATTAATACGCTTGAAATGTACATTTGCGATTCGTTTAAAAAAAGGGGAGTTTTTGAATATGATTTTGCAACAAATTATTTTCCATTCAGAGGCGGACATTTGTACACATCAAGCCTCACAACATGAGACAACAATCTCCATACAAACACCAGCTGTGAGCATATTACAAAAGTACAACAACCAACAAACCCGTATACAGATGGGCAGGAGAAACAGTCATTTTTATTTAATTTTTTTATCGGATAATTAAAAAAAACGGACCACAGCGATGAATAATAATAAACCAAGCTCATTTCCGGGTTAACATTAAAGCGCCCAAGCCGACACACGCAGCTACCACCCCCACACTTATTGCAGAGCGAAATGAAGTAGCAAAGTCCTTTGGGTTAAAACTAATGTCGCTCTGACGCTGTAAGTGATGTTCGCCTTCACTCCATTCCAACAAGTTGTCCTGTGGGGAATATGAATGAACTTAAATTAAAACACACCAAGCATTGGAAAATTTTTATGAATTGAACAAGAAACACAACAGCCTTGATATATGCTGGAAATCATGGTTTTTACCAACCTGTTTTTACTATAGCTACCATATTATCCCACACTGATTGGGAATGTAGCACCAGTTAAAATATTTTGGCATAAACCAGGATTTCTAGCATATATTATGGTTTTAGTGTCTTTTGAAAAAACTTCAATTAATGTAGGTTCGTTACATTTGGCTGCTTCAGAATACAGTATTTAAAGTAGCACATTGTGAAAACAAAAAAGGTAAAAATAATTAAAGTAAAAAAGGCCCCATAAAGCAATTTATACAGATTTTAAATATTCAGTATTCATTATCTTAGAGGTTAATGGTACACAAAATGAAAGAAAACACTTTTACTATAAAAAACTGCTAACCTTCTTTACCAACACCTTATTTTATGGAATTTTAATGTCCATTGTAAAGGAATAGTTAAAAAGTAATAACTGATCAACAATGAACTCACCCATCCACCTTGCTTGTTCAACCAACTACTAAGTTCCGCATCAATAAACTTTGTGACCCACGATACGATTGCGTCAACCTGTTCTGGTTTCCTCAGCTCAACCGCTCGCACAGCCACGATTGCGGCAAAAACTAGAAGCGCGATTACATGTCCCCATTTGATGTGGCCGTCGTCCACATTAAGAATGTCGCTTTGAATGTAGACTTTATTGGTGGCTTGATCGGGGCCGGCGGGCCTCGTGTTCAGGGTGTCCTGGAATGCTTTCTTTAGCGGTAATCGGAAGAGGTCCTTGCATATTCTTGAGAAGGTTCGGTCAACGTCATCAGTTGACATGTTGACAGATCTAAAACAATGACAATGTTAATTTATAGCAATTAAAAGGTTACTATGGTCTGTAAGTTTTTTCCAGACGAAAAACGTTTAGTTTTGGTAAAACACACAAATCTAGTTTACAATAGGGGGTCCAAAAGGTGTAAATTGTAAGGCTATTATGTTCGATTTTTAGTTATAAGTCATTTTATATTAGTCATAATCAAGGCAACAATGCATATCGTCCACCCCTTATACTTTTATAACCACTAAGTTTACGCCTATGTACCGGTACTAAATAACTCTACTGTACGATGTTTTGTATTTAAACACTGTTAGGCCATGGAAAAATAACAGTTCAGGTCAATTACATACTTAATTTCGTCGAGTAAATCTGGAAATGTTTCTTTATATCTCCTTTCATAGTCAGCTCCAATTTTCCGCATTGCTAAGTACAGTTTAGCGGGGTTACTTTGGGGTAAGGGAAACCCCCTCCAGGCCTGGTCCACTCCGCTGCAGCGCGAGGAAAATGAGTCGAAAGTCTCGTTTGTGATTGCGTCATTTATTCGGTAGAGAATGTAATCCTCCACCACTCTCCTTGTCTGCTGGACCATTTTCGTTGATTTCATTCACGCCGGTTCACCAATACTCCCATCTTAAACCGTACAAGCTACAGTAAATTCCTTACTTTCTATCAGGTGAAGGAGGACAAAGTTTAAAATTAATCTGTTTGAAACTCGTTAAATCCTTTAATTAACTTTTAGAATTAAAACTTTCAAAATGACCAATGGTTTTAAATGGATTTGCGTTCGGCTATAATATATATAATTTAAGCTGGCAGCTCTTGAAACAAGATAAGCGTAATGGAATAAAAACCGCTATGTCTTCATTATCTAGCAAATTTACATTGAAATATTAAATATAAACATTAAATAAACTAACAATGTGTTATAAACACAGACATTTATTTGTCTCCTCTTAAACAAATATAAAGCTTAATTACATCATTCTGCAAAGTTTAAACAGATAAATAAACTACCTACATAAAGACTGCACAAACACATATTATTCACCATCCCCATTGACAGCCCACATTAATCACATCTTTAGCTCTCATAAACCTTCATTGAACCAGAGCAAAGCTTTACTTTCATTCAACTAAGCTAATAAACAGCTTATATGACGAAAACAGGGTATAGGAGTATACATACATAACATGCATGACGTTATAGTTTAAGTCAATAAAGTTGGACCACCCGTCTGCACATTAGCTTATTTTACGAATTTAGAAGAATGTGGTACTAATTAACTTATACCTACTATATGATCCATATTGGCTCAAGTATAGTAGAATATTAATTCTTAAGTCATTTGCCTGAATTATATAGCTCATTTTATTATGAAAGAAAAAAATCAAATTCAAAAGCAAGATTAAAAAAGGAAAGTGAAATTTCATTTAGGTCATCTTCCCTATTTTAACACCCCCTGTTCCCAGTATCAACTACCATTTGGGGATTGGTGTGTAGTTAACGCTACTGTAATAAGGTGGTTTCCACGAAACTGTTTACTCGAGTTATACATTACAGGGTAACTTACACAACGTAGGAGAGTAACTGTTGTTCAGTAACTAACGATACCACTTAACAAAAATTCTTGAAACTTGATGTAGACATTAGCAACAAATTTGTATAAACACACAATGATTCAATTTTATTTATTTTTGATTTGTTTTAATGACAGTTACTCTGCCTTTTGTTCTTTCCATATTACTACAACACAATGGTTGTTACAGTTTGTTTACACTCTAATAGTTTTTTCAACTAAAATTGTGATGACAAATTGGCAACAACAATTGGGAAAAAGCATAATCCAAAAAAAAAGATCTAAATACTAGTAAATGTACATTATCAGCATATAACACAGACCTGTACCTTTTCAACTACAGCCAATACCCTTTCCTGCCAATTTCGACAGAAGTCTATTCATAATTCGCACGCTGGTGCTAGCAATTACCAAGAAAGTTTTAACGAATGCTACATAGGGCCCACAGAGTTTTGCTAACCAGCTCATTGCAACAAGGCCTCTGGGGTAGTTGAACCAGATGCTGTGGTGCACGGTTTCATATGGAATGTAATAATACCGCAGACGGACAAAGACATATTTCTTTTGTTCAGGTCTGTCTGTGGTATCACATTCCAGACTACATATAAAATCTATTATTGTTATTTTTAGACCGGATTTTTAACAGAATGAAAAAGATTTCAAGTATGTATGAAAAGTATGCGTTGGTATGTTTAATGCACACGTGACAGGATTGCCACACATTTAACATACCACGACACAGATTAAACGAGTCAACTTACGTCAGAGTATACTAAGACATCCATTATAACATATACCATAGGACGATGATGTAACACAGTACCCATCGGCTGTCCAGTCTCGATTATAAAAAGGCTTAGATTTCATAAATTGAATCAATTGATTTTCTTTTTCCATTAGTATCTCCATTATTCACTTAAACCTTCACAAATGTGAACTGTACAGAACTGGAGTTCTATTTCAATTACAAACTAACTGTAAATAAGATCTTTTGAAATCCAAATATAGTGGTACATTAAATTTGCCGAAGAGCAGTGTGATAATGGACTATGGCCGCATATTACTCAGCAGTCCACACATGTTGGTTTTACAATTTAAATTCAATAGGGCCACCTAGTAGGCTATTAAATATTTATTAAATTAGTTATAACACAAACTACAGTCAAACTTTGAAGTGTAAATTAAAATATTTATATATTTAATATTGGGAGCCTAAAATTAAAATAATTTTTTATTTCAGTACCGGTATAGTGTCAGTTTTTCTATTTGGCCAGTTTAAGGAAATAAACTATTTCAGTTCGAGCTGTTTTATATTGATTACAAGTCCAGTGCTTTTATGAACTTGTCGAGTAGTTGGGGAAGTGGCACCGACAAGTAGAGGGCGGAACAATACGCCGAGTCCCATTGAACATAAAAGATGGAATTCCAACAAAGGGAGAGAAATTCCTGGGTCACGTGAAAAGTGCGTAGGCGGCAGATATTTCAATAGCAGTCATACTTGACTGGAGTGGATACTTTATCAACTTGTTTGCCGCTACACGATTTCTTAGTTAAATCACATTTTTTTACAGCAACACACCGATTTGAGATACAGTTACATACTGATGTGAACTGGTAACATAATGGGGTGGCTACACAATAGATCTGGTTTCGAGTTCCTCCAAAACAAGTCTATGTGGATTCCACCACTCGCTACCCAATTCTCACCACAAAACAGCTGACGGTAAACAGACCCTAACTGACATCAGGCATAAATTTATTATGCTAAAGTTTCATGAACAAAACAATATCTTATGATACAATAGGAGTGTCCTTAGCTTGTTCCTTTTAAGTAAAATAAACACTTTAAAGTCATTAAAGTTCTAGACTAGGTATTTAAAATTGGGAAAAACAGATATTATTTAGAATTTAACAATAATATGGTATTTCATTATCATTTACCTCTTTACCAAATATATATACATCTATTGTAGAAATTGGTTCACAGGCACCTTTGTTGTTAAAAGGCTCTTTATCCAAGCCCTATCAATAAAAATAAACAAAGTCTATCCCTATGTAAACAAAGATCACAAAATTTTAAACCAACCATTTTGTAATTTCCCCAAAAAATTTGTTCAACTGGAAAAAAGGTTCCTGTTTACAGGAATTAGAAACTACCAACCCTAAAAACAACAAAAATTCCCATGATCAAGGAAGTAATTTTGAATGAATAATAATGTAGAAAACAATTTCCTTGATCCGGTAATCAAATATCCTACACAACGTGTATGTATGACGTAGAAAATCTGATAAAACATGGTAAACAACAACATTACGTCATTCCTTTGGGACCAAAAACACAACTGAATGGTTGAGGTAGTCTAAATCAAAAGACTATGACATCACTACCCCCAATGTGAAGTGGGTCTGAAATCAGTCAAGCAGAATAAGAGCATTCATCGGCAAAATTCTTGTTCTCATAGGTAATTATTTTCTGCACGTATACAGTTAGACTTTATGCTTGTACAAAAACATGTGTAATAAATTTATATTACAGTTTTTAACACTTTATATTACAGTTTTTAACACATAAGAACCTAAATTGTTACTATTTCTATACATTTTACCACAATAATATTTAAATAGGATAGGAAGTATAAATATTTTTGAAACCTTTAAATACAGAAATGTCAGCACTGTATTGTGAGCGGGGCACACAAAACACAACAATATATTCTAGATAAATTAGATATATATCTGGTAACTGTGAAATAAAATGCCTATTATTCAAACTAAATAACATATTAAGATTTATAAATATTACAATTCTAAACATAATACGATACTTTTTCACACAGCATCCTATAGAAGTATGTCCGAAAGTGGTTTCTTTACCATTACATCAAATAAAAAAGGTTGTTAAGTTTACAACTTGAACATTAATGTTTGACAAAAATTGCTACCCATACCTTTACTATGCACACATAGAGCAACAATTGTTTGTTGCAGGCTGGCAAACACTCTGTTTTACCACAGTGTGTTTTAATTTTAATGTCTTTGAACAACCCAAAATAAACCATCCACTCAACAAAGACATAGTCACAGACTTTGCAAAATCAGCTTTTTGGACAAAACAAATTTAAAGTTATTATTTTCCCACAACTTGCCCGAGGCATTTTACTTTGCGCAATTTGATCATTAAACAAAGTGATTTACTTCTTTGTTGGCTGTTTTGCCAGCATCTTCACAGATAGAATTACTCTAAGTGATACTAGGATTCGGAAATAAAAAAGAATGATTTAAATAAAGATGAGAAGGAAATTTACAAGTAAAAATGAAAATGTAAAACTATGAAATACATGTTCCAAGTGGTAAACAGTAAAAATTAATCTTCATAGATGCTCTAAAACGAAAAACTTCTTGTTTGACAAAAACCAACATATAAAATGTTTTGACCTTCATTTACCTCAACTCTTTTGGTACCGTACTTTTAATTACTACAGAATCACTTGGGTCACTTGGAGGTTTAGCGCTGGAGTTATTGGTTTCTTTTAAAGCGCTCTCTGCCCTATCCAAGCGATCCTGTGGTAATAAGAGGCACCTATTGTTTTAACCGAGAATAGAGGTCATACATGGTAAGACAAGTGTGCGATTTTTGCTAATTTTACTTTCATAATTTAATAAATTCGAACAGAAGATTCTGGTGCCTTTGAAAATCAAAACTGCCTGGTGTTATTCGGATATCAAGCGAAGTCTAAAAAAATTTGAGATTTTGGATAATACCATCAAAACTACCCAAACACATCCGTGTGCACACTGCAGATATAGATATATCTTATATAGGCCTATATCATATATTAACTATCAGAATATATCAATTTTTATGTTGAAAGTTCTTACAAATTGATTATCACTATTGGTACATAAAGCTTGGATGTAGATGATTAGTTTTTGTCAGCAGATGACATTCAATGAAATGATTAAAATAAACTACGTCGAATTATTACACTGTTCATTTTGTTAGGAAAGGATTGGTATTACAGATCTAGTTTGCAAAAAAATGATGAGGCAAAAAAGATATGCCAAAACTAGTTGGTGGTAGCTTGTATTTGGAAAAAATGATCTTTGGGAAATGAACTCAATAGGCATTGCTTTAAACCAGGGGTTAAATGAGTGTACGTAAAGTCACTGTCATGTAAAACACACCGTAATAGATGTTTGTTCTGACAAATCCCCCGTTTACCCACTCCCGTTAGCTAAGAATATCATGCTTAACAAGGTAAGCAAGTAATCATAAAGAAGACCCAACAAGAAGTTAGTACATGTATAACAACCAGTCTGAAAAGGATAGGATATTCATGTTTTAATTGCAAAAACGCAAGGTTGTTAACACATGGACAATCATAAGATCACCTCATGTCCACCTTTGGATTACCAGAGCAGTGTGTTTTGTATGATTCAGAGAGTCCCTTATATTCCACTGGTATTAGGTAATGTCCTTTAAGAACCTCTGCCAAAGGACACAACAGACCAGCTAGGGATTAGTTTTAAACCTGAAACCCTTTTAGTAAAAGGTGACACACTAACTAACCCACCAAACTATTCTGTCAAATAAAGCACCCAAAAAAGAATTAAATAAAAATACACCCAAAAGAGAAATTCAAATACATGTACAGTTATTCTTTACTGTAAGCACAAAACTTTGATGAACAGACATGCTGGCTTAACAACAATCAACATGATAATATTATTATTGGCCAGTTAACAAAATGTACTATCAGTCAGAGATCTAAAAATGTAAGTTGGACTCAATATACTACATAATGGTACTTGCTTATCAGGGTAACGGTATTCATTAAAATGCATGTATAGGTATTGTATACGTTTAACGTTATTGATTTTTTGATAAACATATTTTTATCAGGCTTAGTTTTGTTGTAAGTCCACTGCAAAATATGTGATGCAGATAGTTATATATTTATAATATAAAGGTAGACGTATTACAATTCACATTTTATAAAAATAAATAAAGTATTAGATAATTGTACAGAAAACAGTTAGCATATTATATAATAAAAGTAACTTACGTTTATTTACCATAAATAATTTGAATATCCCCTATACCTTCTAGTAATTATAGACTTCTATTACTTACCGGTTACCGTTGTCAGCCATTAACACACACCCTCTTACACCAAACTTTTCCTCGGAATAAATTACCAGCCCATGATAAAAAAGGTGGAACTTTGGCTCCATCTAGCGAATAAGTCATCGTAAACACATCGGTTAATAAGAGTTTTGCTTTTACATAGATACTACATTAATGTAGTATCTATGGTTTTTATTAGGGCTGCAACGATACTTAAGCAACATTTTTTTAAAAAAAAAAGTATCGATGATCGCAGGTCACTTATCGGAATAATAGAGATTATCGTTAGTAAACATGGGGGAATTCCCAAAATCTTAACCAAACGTTTTAACGAATTAAAATTCGTTTTTCGATGAAAACTATAGTTTGTCTTTAAATAAGGCTTGCTAGTGTTATACCTTCTAAGTCACGTGTTTGCGTCAGAAACGAAAGATTATCAGGCGCCAATAAGCGTAGTAAATATTGCGTTGGGGAAGTTTTTCTAGTAATTTCCATTACACAAAGCACTATTCACAGGTTGATTGATTGTCAATGAAATATAAACTACCATTCGACTTTAATTGTTTAATTTTAAACGTAATGGAAAACACTAGTATAAATAAACAGTATCATTATAACATAACTTATTAGCCCCAATAATACATAATGATAGGCGTCAGACTACAATTTATTGCGATGATTACATCACAATAACAAGTGTTGCTTAGGGTGTTCACATAACAATACGTTTGTAAGTGCATAAACGCGTCTTTTAACAATACTCAAAACGCATTTTAAGCAAAAGTTTCCTGATAAAATAATAGTCTATAATCTATATGCTCTATGGTACGATAAGCGAGACACGCATTTATAAGTATCGTAGTGGGGTAGTATTATTAATATCGCGATTATCGATATATCGTTGCAACCCTAGTTATT
>CH002827.1:1882868-1938625 GCA_000149265.1 Ciona savignyi | reverse complement strand
TTTACCAAGGAGATATTCGAGCTAATATAAAATTTCATTTTTTAAGCCATTAACAATTCGTTTTGATTATATTTGCATTTGATCGTTTCAATAAAAAACACTGTTTGCAATATAAGCTTTTTGAAACTTGTAGTTCGTCGTATTATTTATTGTATTGCGTGATTATGATGGTCCAATTTTAACACAAAAAGAAAAAAAATACGCCATTATTGGTAATAGTAGGCAGTTAGGCACGTTCATTTTGCGAGAGATTATAGCCTAATATAAAACTTGTTTTAATGGATGCAAAATAAAAACTTCGGTTATTTTTTAGCAATCGAATTAGAGTGAAAACTACAAATTGCTAATTTCAAAACATAACTTTCTTACTTGTTCCTCGTTGCGGTTACGGCGCACCAGAAAAGAGAAAGAAGGGCTTTCTGTCTTTTTTGATGATTCGTGCGAATCACGGCCTCTACGATTAGCATAAGAGAAAGGCCGATCACGTTGTATTAAAGATCAAAGGCCTTGGCAGTTGGCACGCTAACAGAAAGGCTTTACATGTTCCAACCTACAGTGATTTTCTATCTCGGATTTATTAATATTTAAAACTTTACATGAGTCTGTTACTTCTTAGACAATCGAGATATTTAACCGCGCTTCGTTCGCATTGCCGTAGCAACCTTAAGTCTGCCTAAATGATAGATATGCATGGTCGTATTCCGGTACGCTAAACAAACTGCGTGTGGTGATTGCCCGTGTTATAACGCTTCCTACGTTTAAACACAATGAGGATACACAAAAACTGAGAATATGCTGGTTTGCCTTATTTATATGTTGTCCACGCTACCGTATATTAATATGGATCGGTGGTTTTATATAAAAAGGGGTGTATCCTGCCACAGCAAGAAAGCGTGATTAACTTAAGACCGCAGTTTCGTTGACTTTCTGCCAAATTACAAGAGTGCACAGACCGTTGAAAGGACGATATTATAAACAAGATACACACGCCCTTTCTCCTCCCCTTTGCGCGTGTGAGACTTCACGAGAAGCAAACGTTAGCATATACGTAAACGTTGGTGTGTGGCACGTTTTGAACGAAAGTAGTTCGCTCATCCAAATTGCACTCCACACTCCCATACTTATTCATTGTTATTCAATTGCGTTGCCTAGCTGATCGGTGATAGGGAGTATGACACATTAATCGAATAGCGCATGAACATAAAACCTTTTTCAACTTTTATTCACTTTTAACATAGCATTTAAAATACATAAGTGGGTAATTTTAAGAGGTGGCCGATATTTTCAGGGGTGGCGGGCCCACCCTTTGCCACCCACTAACGCCGCCACTGACTATGGTAATATAGAATCATTAAAGAAGGACATTTTTGAATCTAGATTTCAAATCCAATTCTGGAATACTAAACTAGTGTCAAAAGACCATGAGGTAAAAGACTAGTCGGTGTATAACAGAACATGAAATAGAACAAAATAAGAAAACCAAAAACAACATGAAAATAAGCTTATGACTAATCAGTGTAAATGTTTTACTGCAAATTACAGATGGTACGGGTTACAATTTCGATATTATTTCGATGGGATTAAATGATTTTCAAACAAAATTTTTGAAATTATACTTCATAGACCTACATTCTTAACTAGATTATGTCCATTACTATAAACCTGCTATTTGCCAGGGCTTAAAAAGTGCATAATTTTAATAAGATAAACGTGTTGGTATGGTTATAGTTATTTTTTTAACTAAATTTATTATAATGTGTGAGTCATATTCGGCAGAAGTTTTGTTTATATTAGTTTTGTCAAGAATGTAATTTGGTATCCATCATAAGCGTTAAATCTATACCTATATCTGTGACTGTGACCTTCTGTTATATTACCGCAATTTTGTTGGTCAGATAAAGTTATTAAATTGTGTACAGTGTACTGCTAACTTTAAAAAAAAAAGACTTGTTCCAGCAAGATAACATATCTGGTGCTTGTAGTGAAGGTAAGATTATATTACTTTCTTAGAAAACACTATGCGTTTGTGATGTAACTATGTGTTCATTATATCCTGTTATATTATAATTGTTTACATGTGAAATACAGCATTTTTTGAACTGGGGTTTACACAGAAGCTTTTTAAGCAGCCTAATGAAGTTTTATTTTTTAAAACAACAGCCTATTCTTTTAAAACGTTCTCCATCACATCTTTAACTGGTTTAATTAATGTGGGGTCTACAGCTTTAAATCAAATTTTTAGGGGTTTATGCTTAATAAAAAGACCACCAACCATTGGAATAGGAAATCATTTAAACATTTTACCTACTTCCTGACTAAAATGCTCATACTGATGAAAAAGTTTTGAGTTATTCTTTTATCATAAAGGTCGTTTAAATGGCATTTCTCCCAGCACATTTATATTGTTAACAGAAGGTATATGACTATGTGAGTTAGTAATAGTGCATCCCTGTTTTATGCAGAATTAAGTACCCACATATTTCATAAATTAAATAATGTTATCAGTTTATTGTAATATGGATTTATAGCAAGAAATTAAAATCATTCGCATGGTTGATTTTAAGTTTGATTCAGAGCGGTTTGAAAATCTCAATTCGAATTTATTGATTTTGGAAAACAAAGTTCTATCTGTACGTCGAAATTCCAATGCCAAAGAGCCATCTGTTCATTAACTTTCCATTTTGTATGGCCAACATAGTGGTTGTTTAAGATATATCGTGTTCCTTCTAGTTTAAGTGCTATTGCTGTTTCATTAATTATTAATTGACTATTTTTGTGTGTTGTAAATTGTAATTTAACAGTATACTGATCTATTGTTATATAACCATGTTATATAATTTGGTTGTCGGAATCATCTTTTTATGGTAATTGTATCATTGGATATAGGGTTATCCAATACAAAATTAAGATTCAAATTCAATTTGTTTTAATACTTAAATTATAACGTAAACGGTTTTATTTAGCTTTATTCCATAAAATGCAATATAATAATGTTTATTTTCAAACATTCAACATTTAAAACCAATAATCCGTAAAAGTTTTGGGCAAATAAGTTTTAGGCAAGGCAATTATTGCTTGATGTCCAGTGCTAGCCCTGAATTTTTCCAAATCTCATTACCTCAAAGAATTTTATTGATATGTACCCCTCTCCAAAATTTTCAATCTTTACCCACAGGTGACTGTGGCCATGGCTACAATGAGCAACAGTGCAAGTAAAATATTACAAGCTGAGTTTAAGAAGCTGCAACAACAACCCGTGGAAGGGTTTAAGATCGCGCTCGAGGATGATAGTGACATTTTCAAGTGGAAAGTCGGGTTGTATGGACCCCCAGACACACTTTACGCCGGGGGGTACTTTCGGGTGAGCAGCTCGAATATACTCTTCAACCCATTGGTATCTAGTGGGTCAATCAAATTGAATGTCAAGCCCAATTATCTACACCTTTTAATCCGGCAACTCAACTGTGGACATGGGGTATTTTACTGTGCAACTTTGCCAGCAACTTTGCATTTCTTCAACCAATTGGTTTCGATCAGATCATCCAAAATGAAGACCGGTTAAGGGCATTGCAACATAGACCTTGTCAGAATACCATTAAAAAGAAGTCCAGTTACAGAAACTATATCAGTGTGTTGAATATAATGTAAACATTCAACATTGTTTAAGATTTTTTTCAAATCATTATCTATATAACCATTAACCACCATTCACTGCAGGCAATAATAAAGTTTCCTCAAGATTACCCCTACTCCCCACCCACATTCAAGTTCACCACCAAGATGTTCCACTCTAATATATACGAGGTGAAATTTGCCTGAATAATAAATTATTAGAACTGTGAAAAATCAAAAGATTTATGTGTATACTAAATAAAAGGAAATTAGTTGCAGTAAAAAGCTTGCTCATACTTGTTATTCTATAATTATATTTTACTTGATGTTGCTCTTAAATACTAAACAATTTTTATTTATAAAAGTCTACCCTGAAACTTATCTTACAGCCATTGTTCAAAATTGCCTTTTTCACCATATTTTGTCCAATTTTGTTGCATTAAATATTATCATAATCTGCTTATATACCGTACATAATTTTACAAAATGTATTAAATTCTAGGAACCTGACAGTAAATATGGTATTTTAAAGAATATCCATTTTTTCCAATCTTTTATTATCTCTCTGATGGCCAACGTATTAATATATGTTTAATCCCCTTATAAAAAGTTTATTTAGTAATAGTGTCTTCCCCATGCATTTTGTGTTAACCCCACATTGACCCACAGAATGGGGAGGTTTGTATCTCGATCCTGCACTCCCCAGTCAATGACCCACAAAGTGGGGAATTACCCTCGGAACGATGGAATCCAACGCAAACTGTGAGGTTAGTACTTAATTCCCCTTTTCATGACAATTTGTATATTGAATAATAAGGATAAATGCTTCAAAGCATAATGCATCAATATGTAATCTAGTCGGAACAAAACACATAGAGGCCAAAATATCCAACCCTTCATTTGAAGAAGTTTTGAATTGTTACTTCTTCATTCTCATCAAATGGAAAAAAATGGAAAAGTTTTACATTAACTTCATGCTGTTAAACTAAAAAATTTAAGAAGCCATTGCAGTGTGTTGTATATCAATGAAACATCGGTACTAATTTAGTTCAATCATTGAAGTACTGCGTTTAGGCCAAATAAGCTTAAATGCCTTGCCTAAAGACACAACAGACTAGTTGTCTGTTATTTACGATTGAACAACCTTTTGGCTTGCGGCCAGTGCTCTTACTAACAAATCTCTCAGAAAGCAAAGTCTAAAATATCTTATAAGATTACCATTAGATTTACCCACTTACATGGCCAATTACATGGCCAAATTTTTTTTGACAAATTTTATTAAAATATGTTAATAATTTTAATAACTTACCAAGTTGCTATATAATACTAAAGAATCCTTTACATCCACAGGACAATACTACTGAGTGTGATATCGTTACTGAACGAGCCAAACACGTACTCCCCTGCCAATGTGGACGCATCTGTCATGTACAGAAGATGGAAGAATTCAAAAGGAACCGACAAAGAATACGAAGAAATCATCAGGTCGGTGCCCTAAACGAAAAAATCATTAACGTTTTAATTTCTTTTCATTGAACGTTTGTTTTGTCTGTTGTTCTCTTTGTCTGGTCAGCTACATCAATGAGACCGTTGGTCGTTAGTTGAAAGGTTGTTGGATCAAACCAACCGCAAGCAAGTCAGTTGTGTCCGGGGGCAAGGCACTTAAGGACGAAGCCTAAACCCAGTAGATTAAACTATAACACTATATATGTCTTAATCACATATAACACACAGTAATAGCTGTGGTAACTCGGGAGTGTTCGTAATGTAATCTTACATGGATAATACAATTGACAGTGGAAGTAAATTAATAAAATTGCCTGTACGATAACATTCCCTTACAAAGTAGCCCCTTCAAGGTAATCTGATGATTTCCGTATCAAAACACTCTTGTGTTTTTCCATCCGCAGGTATAAAACCTGAATATCCTATATATGTATGTCCACAATATAGAACAGTAACTATGTTATACAACGCATGCTCACAGTCAAGTTTATAATACATCTCAGGCCCAGAGTCGAACATAGTTAAACACCTCATGCACACAGTCGAACATAGCCTTACATCTAATAAGCCCACAGTCGAGCACACTCACAGTAATATACCTCAAGTTACTGTATAGGTAGGATGTTAGGTGTTTTAGTGTCCTTGCCCAGTGTTGTCCCAACAACTGCCCACCACACCAAATAACCTTCCATACCCCCTGGTTTAGAAAACAAGTGCTTGAATCCCGCAAAGACGCCGAAAAGGAAGGAGTCCAGGTTCCCATGACGGTATCCGAATACTGCATCAAAACCCGACTTCCAAGCAAGGACTCGAGCGCGTCAAACGATATTACTGATATATTTTTCGATGAAGACGACGACTTTGGTATGAACGACGACTATGAGTACGAAGACAATGACGATTCTGAAAGTGACAATGACGATTATGGTGACGATGACAGTGGTGCTCATGACGAAAATTGATGAGATTTTTTACTTTTTGCTTGAATTTTTTGCATTTTTCACCTGTCATGATTTAAAAGCAAATCGTCAAGGGTGATATTTCTTTCAGTTTTGACTTGAAAATATTTCATTTGCTTCGGAGTATTACGCTGAAAATTTTATTCTGGACATCTGGCAAGAACTTTCAAGTAATTTACAATATTCCGTCATATTTCCTATCTTGACATTTTGGAATATTTTCAGTCCTTATTTTTCCTGATTCCTTTTCAATAACTTTCTACCCAACTTTAGCAATCTTTCCCATATTTTTAGAATTTGCAAATCTATTTTTCTCTATAAACCTCTAACCTTTTTTTCTTATTTGACTTCCGGTATTTCATTGGTGAACCTTCATTTTTTTGGGTTGGCCTGGGAATTAATGGATCAAAACATATCCAAATAGATGTTTTACTGGTTAAGTTTTAAATCCTCGGAATTTTTCAAACGTTTTTTCAATAGTTTATATCTTCCAAATATCGTAATTAACTATTTTCTATGCTTCTACACTTAGTCAAACAAAAATTTTGATTGTTTTTTGGCCAAGCTACTCAGTCGGGGTGGTGGTATATACTTGTCCAAAATGTTTGATTAAAACATGAATTTGTATGTGGAACTGGACAAAATGTCCGGCTGCTTCAGTGTTCCACAAATCTTTTATCTTTAAAATAGAAACATTATTTGTGCGATACCTTGCATTACAAAACCCTAATAAACATTTACACCTTGGGCCAGTACTGCATTATTGATCCTATTCGACAGTTTATTTTGGGGTGGGTGACGTAGTCAATGGTTACTAAATACCACAGCCTTTAGTTACACTGTCTCCGGTATAAATATGAACGTATTACATTAAAATAGTACAGGATTTTCTTGTTTATCTTGTTAATGGGAAAAATCAAAATCGTAACAATATGAAAAATCGTCCGATCACCCAATTGTACAAATTGTACGGCTTACAGGCATACATATACGTTAGTTTAAAACGGTTGTTTTTCTTGTTGGCAAACAAAAAGGGTTTGTGGGTAAACCCGAACTCTTTACAGACGTCGAGTCGTAAATATTTACCATAGAACCACAACATTTGACCAGATCCTTACTTAAAATTTAAGACTTCAAAAGAAATCGAAGGCATAATCGTCGTCGCCGTCGCAAAGATAAATTATCTCACCAGTATGCAGTCAATACTGCCTCAACCCCCTTTAGGTATATCTCATAAGGTATGACTCTAAACCTGATGCATTTCGTATATACCAGTAATACGATTTTAAATTTATTAGAAAAACGAAAAACAACGTTCAACGAAAACCCTAGGAATCAACAGTTCATTTCTCAAGTGTAGTATTTTGTAATTGGTATTCAGGGATTTACTGACAAATGTTTGGTTTATAATAAATGGTTCATCCAGAATATGTGACAGTTGAAATAATAATCCGCTGGGTTAAGGCAATGTCTGTTAAATGTATTGCCCAAGGACATAGCCGACTAGCTAGCAATCAGCTTCGTATCTGCAACCCTTTGGCTGAAAAGTGACACACTAAGCCACCAGACTTTTCCTTAATCTGTAAAACTCATGCACTAGGTTCCGGCAATTTCCGTCACTGGCCCAATGACACTATACCGAATAGCTAGTGACCAGTTTCGTATCTGCAACCCTTCGCCTGAAAGGCTAAACCAACAAACTATAATATTTCGAGCTGTACAGAATAAAAATGTTCACTGGTTCTTTGAACATGCAGTTAAAAATTCGCACAATAAGGATAGGATAGAGCAGTGATTCTCAACCGCGGCATGCGGCTTGCAGCTAGCATTCTTGCGGCTCTCATTGACCTTTGAAAATCCCCAAAAATATTAGAAAAATCTGATTCTAATAATAAAAAAAATAAAATTAGTATTCTAAAATTACCCTTGCTTAGTTTGAAGGCTGGGAAAAGCGTTTTTACTTCATAGTTAAGATTAGAGGCAAGGAAAGTTGTGAAAAGGCTGCTTTTGTTACGTCACTGTTTTCTTAAAGCAGTGTGTTTTCATGCAGCTCCATACGTATTCTAAAATTTGAAATTTGGCCCCGACACTAAAAAAGGTTGGGAACCACTGGGATAGAGTATTCATGTTTATCCCCATGAATGGGGAAAATGGGAAAATCAAAGGGGTTAACACACAGGCAATCGCAAGAACTTTTTTGCGGCCGTCGTAGGGTTACCGTAGCTGTTGCAGTGTGTTGCGTATGATTCACTAGTTTCTTTAATTTGGTAGAAACCATTAATCCGCTGGGTTCAGACAATGCTCTAAAAGTGTCTTGCCTAAAGGACACAACCGACGAGTTAGCGACCAGTTTCGAACCTGCCGTTCGGTTGGAACGTGTCGTACTAAACCAACAGACTAAAAGACTAACCGGTAGGACTTTTTATGTTTTATCTGGATCTCTTAACAAAACAAAAAGTAATGCGTAAATGATATGTTTATCACAGGATAATTAGATATAAATGTGCCAAATGTTATACGGTTACTTCCACGACGAGCTTATGGGTAATTGACCCCATTACAGGGATAAACTTTAATATTACAGCCTATCCTATTCTATGTGATAAACATCCATTTTCTTATACCGTAAAGGAAAACAAGAGTGTTGTCACGCAGATAATCGTACGGCCAACCAGGATATGGAAAAACATGGTCGGCAAACATTAAAGTGGTTTGTTTGCAAACCCGGACATTTTACTGTCGTCGAATACGACTCGTAAATATTTACCAAGTGCCTAAAAACATTTGTCCAGTCACTTAAAGACACCTAGCTATAATTTATACGTTGGTCTAGCAAACAGTTCTATTGCTAGAAAGACGATCAGCTTAATCGCGAGAACATTCGTCAATGATGATTAACCTCAGACAACCGAGGGTTCGTTTTGCAGAATAGGCGGTATGTTTTACCTCGTATTTAAATTCTGTTTTGGTATGCGTTAATAAATTTATCTGTCTAAGCTGTGTTTTTTTTTAAAGATTGCAATCCGGGTTAAGCTTTTTATTAAATAAAAATAAATCTAACATAATATTTGAATTATTAATCACGTCCCCACTTGAGACAGGCTGTTAAAATACGTCTCGAGTCTAAAGCTTACGTCACTTGGCAACTGAAGGGACGCTCGTTAGAACGTTTATTTTGGTTGTTTTTTATTCATGATCTTGTTTTATGAACAGGTTCAGTTGTCTGAATTATTATAGATATTAATTTACACTAGGCCAAAGAATCACATTTCCTGTGTTTTTTACAAATTTTATTTAAACTATTTATTTTTCTTAAATAACGAGGCCTGGTAATTTAATATTATATTCTATGTACTTTTTGGCGGTTTAAACGCTTTCCATTAATTACGATAAATGTGTTTGTATTGTAATACAGGATAGTGTTATTTTTAAACTGAATTAATGTATAGTTTTAATTCCGTCTGTGACCAAATTGCTTTATTTATGTTCTCTGTGACAAACTGTTTAACGGTATGTACATTTTAAAACTTAATTTTGTGTACTCGCTAAAGGCATTGATTGTGTGTTTTCAACGATGAATAGTTAACCCTGAGAGGGGGTGTGCCTTCTGAACTTAACATTATTATTTTGTGTTAACTGCCATTTTGATTAGCTTACATCAAAATGAAACAAATAAAATACACATTTTTACAGCAATGTGTTCATATAGAATCGTACCATCTTTTAATACAACATTTCTTTAAACTTAAAAACATCTTTGGAATGTGAATACGTTGGATTATAAGATGACAACCGAAGCACTGAGTCCCCAACTCAGTAAATTGGAACTAAATGGATTTGATAAAGAAGGGAATGAAATTCAAAAACTAATTTCACAAGAATCAATAAACTCCGACATTTATGCAGGTTCAAATTATGAAGAGCATGAAAAACTATTTACAGTTAACTCATTAGCAAGCATAGACAACACAGACTTTAATCGAGAGGTAAAATCAGATTCTACGCGAGGGAATTCCCCCGAAATAGCGCTTTTATCTCCAACCCGTGGTCTAAAAGAAGAATCAACCGAAATTCAAAGTAGAAGCTCAATATCAGCTGATTGCATCCTGCCTTCCACAGGTAATAATCTTTAATACTTGTGTGTTATATTTATTCTACACAATTAGATGCTGTATTCTGTATAAGATGCACTTAGATCTGTCAGATATTTTTATGTGTTTGCAAATACCAGTAAATAAGTTCTTTATTTTCTTTAAGAATACAATCATTAATTTTTTATAACAGTCATTTGTTTGACATAAATCGAAAAATACATTAACATGTTCTCTGGTAAATGCTCTGTTTTATTAGATAATTTTTCGTTTTTGTTTTCCATTGTCGTTTTCAGCTGTTGTTGTCATATTAAACAGTGATAAAATGTAAAAAAAAATCCAAAAGCTTTCGTGATCCAAAATGCGAAAGAAGATAAAGGGGAAGTCCCAGGAGAGGAATTGGCAGGGGAAGTAACCCCAAGGGTAATAAAGAAACCTGACGATAACATCTCCGTTACTTGTTCAAGCCCTTCGAGGAAAAAGAAGAAAAAAAAGAAAAAGTAAATTTATTATAATGCACTTACATAAGTTGATTTACTTATGATAACCCTGTGTTTGGGACAATGACAGTCATTATTACACTGGAAATAATCAGAAATATGGAGATATTTTTTAACATGTTTTGTTCAACACATTACTTTACTGAGTTAAAACTACATTATTATTCTAAGTACGGTACCGGTAATAAAATTAATATTATTTATATAAATATATGTTCATATTATAACATTGTTTGTTTTCCAGATGGATTGGTATTTGTACATCAAACTGCAAGTATGACAGTGGTAAGCTTATAGTTTGTTTAGCAACCGCAAAGTTTGAAAAGTTGGATTTTTATTACATCTGTGTTTTTTGTAAGGCTTATATATAGTATCTAGCTTGTATAGTATAAATACAGGGGACAACAGAAAAGGCTTACAGCATAATTAAGTTTATTCAATCCAACTTATTTATTACCATATTTTTAATTTAAATTCCCATAATAAAATTTAATTAAATATAAGTAATTAAAAGAACATTTTTCTTGAAAAAGAAACTGCACCTGTGTTATGTTGTTTTCATTTTTGTTTGCCTTTATATATTTTAGAGCAAGTGTATTACCAACAATGTACCACATACGAATGTGTCACCCAAACAATGTTAATACAAAGTGATGTAACAGTATGTCACCTTGGTTCATTGAAGTTGTAAACACCACCTACAAGCTTAAATAAACCGGTCTCTTATGTCACCCATTGTTATATGGGGCAGAGGTCATCTTGTATGCTGTGTAGTTGATATTGTTCCGTGGTTTACATTTTAAAACGTTTAAAAATTCTTTTTCATTTTTACACTGAAATTTTGCGACAAAATAAAACACCATTTAGTTATATCCCACTTCATGACATTTTTTGTTGCCATACATTCTATTCCTCTTTGTGACATCACAGTACGTCGTATGAGTCGTAAATATGGGATGAAGGAAACAGGCGATGATGATGATTGGACAATATTCTGGACCGATTATTCCGTTTCGCTTGAGCGAGTTATGGAGATGAAAAGATTTCAGGTAAACCTCATGCATTTAGTCAAGCAATGTAACACGCAACATGCACCTAGTCGATTGCTGTTTATCACATCAATTTGATGTTATATTTGACTAAGTTTAATGACTACTATAGTAGTATTGGGTCACAATGCCACAGATTTTACATTAAATAAATTGTTTTTATATATAATTTCTGCTGTTACTTTGTTTGATATAAAAATGTTTTTATATATAATTTTTTTGTTACTTTGTTTGATTCTTTTATTTACACACATTTGTTTAATCTGTATTTTATAGCATGAGTTCATAAGAGGGAGCACTTACAAGATTATTTCATGACACTACCTTGAATCATAAAAATAAAATCTTAAAACTTGAATTTTTCCAAAACTGCTACCGGTTGTAATTACTGTGTAATCTGAAGGATTACTTTGTTGATAAATTTTTAGAAAATCAACCACTTTCCTGGGATGAACGAAATTTGCCGGAAAGATTTCCTTGCGCGCAACATGAATCGACTCCATAAACTATTTCCCAAGGAATATTCGTGTTTCCCGAAAACATGGTGCTTTCCCGCCGAGTAAGTTTGGTTACAAGTGATTCAGTGTCTATAAAAATAAATATATCGCGTTTTTATTGAAGCTTTTAAACCACTGGGTTAAACTAACAATGGCCATTTGTCGTGCCCAAGGACATAACTGACTAGCTAGGGCCTAGTTTTGACCCCACCACCTTTAACCACCTTCGACCCACTAATCAATGATGCAATGCTAAACATCCATCTTCGCACAGTTATAGTGACTTCCAGGCTTACTGCCGCACCAAGAAAAACAAAACCTTCATCTGTAAACCTGAAAGTGGGTGCCAGGGAAAAGGGATTTTTCTCACCAAGAATCCCAAAGACATCAAACCAGGCGAACACATGATTTGCCAGCAGTACCTCAACAAGGTAATTGATATTTTTTTAATATTTGTTCTGTTGTGGCTTTAGACAGATTTTTTGGTGGGATGGCAGTGTTGTGTAATTGTATTTAAGAATAATTAAACTACAATTATTTTTTGTGACACATTTTTTCTGAACTTTTACCACTTTGGACATAGGCCTACTGCCATTTTGTTCTGGAGGTTTGTTGTTTACCAGTCTGGTATCACTTTGACCATACAAGAATTGTACTACATCAGTATTTTGTATTTAGTCACTTAACTAGATACATCAGTATTTTGTATTTAGTCACTTAACTAGAAGTACACAATACAAGGGGTGTCGGATTTAAAAAGACTTTCCTTCTTTCTTTTCGCAATACATTGTTTTGTTCATTGATTCTTTTATGTTTTGAAATGTAGTTTACATTTAAATTCAGGAAATTATTTGGAAAATGGCACCTAAATCTAAATTCGTCTCGTTTATGTATGGGTCAGCTATTTGTGTTTATTTATATGCGGAATAGTGTATGATATAACGATTAAGGTTATGAGCCAGAGTTCTCTAGCATGAGCTTCTATGCTTTTGTTCTTTAGAAGTAATAGAAAAAGTCTTTCAGTCAATTTAGAAACAATTTTAAAAACGTGGATTTAAAAACCCCTTTTCGTCAATGCCCCTATTTGATCTCCATGTTTTCATGTAGTAATGCTACACTGCCTTTTTCTAGCCCTGGACAAATCACTCAGCGGTTATAACCTTGATCCAGTGGGTTCAAACGGATAGATTAAAAAGTGATATCAAAAATAAAATACAGCCGACTAGAATTGATACGGTACTGTAGGCATGAGGTAATCTGACGATTGACCTTCTCAATGTCACTTGTTGTTCCACACACAAGATTAAATATATGTATAAGTTTATATGACATCATTAAAATTCTACTATATTTTAAATTACTCGAATCTGTTTCTTTTTCATTAGTGCTTAACAATTGATGGGTTTAAATTCGATTTCCGAATCTACGTGTTGGTGACCTCGTGTGACCCGCTGCGTATATTCATGTACGAGGAAGGACTCGGGAGATTCGCCACCAAGAAGTATCAGGAACCCAACAACCACAACTTGGTGAGTCATCTTGTTGCCAGAACCCAGAGGTTTAGTAGTTTAAATAAGCAAAATCATCATATTTAACAAACTGCAATAGCATTAAACCCTGACTGTGGACACAGGGAAATCCAGCAAACCCCGACTGTGAAAACAAGTAAAAATTAAGATTGCTGTGGTTGTATTGCCCTTTGTGCTTCCACTCACACATATATATGAAATACTATGCAACACATTGCACTATTTTTGGTTACCCGACTCTGTGTACAATGTAATCCGACTATTTCCAGTGTTATAACACTCTTAGTTATCCTACCCCTGGGTATAAACAATATCATCCTATTCATACAATAGTTTTGTAAAACCAACTGTGTTCTTAAGCAGGAATTACACCGGTTATAATGTCTTTAGATGTCTCTCCCACATATATAATCATCAGTTGACAGATTAGTCTGGTGGTTTAGTGCGTCGCCTTTCAGCGAAAGGGTTGTAGGTACAAAGCTGGTCGCTAGCTAGTCGGTTGTCCTTAGACAAGACACTTAACGGATATTGCCTGAACCCAGCGGATTAATGAATGGGTTCTACCAAATTGAAGAAACATGTGAATCATACACAACACACTGAAATAGCTCTGGAACTTGACGGTGGGCGTGAGGTAATTTTCGGTAACCCGACAGTGGGAGCGAGGTAACGATTGCCCATGTGTTAACCCCCTTGGTTTTCCCATTCACAGGGATAAACATGAATACCCTATATTTCCTTCCCAACCCGCAGGAAGAGGTTTGCATGCACCTCACGAACTACGCCATCAACAAGAACAGCGATGACTTCGTCCGAGATGACGAATCAGGGAGTAAGCGCAAGCTCGCCACCGTGTGTCAGTGGCTTACCGATCATGGGTATGACGTCAAGAAGATGTGGGACAACATAGAGGTCGGTAAATAGAAATTTAAATATGATAATTAACGTCACGTTAATATAATTGTTGCTGTAAAAAAAATAATCTTTAAAAGAATCTTTCCAAAGGAAAACGAATCTATGTAGGTTAATTTAATTAAAAGCAGGTCATAAGTACCACCTTTTATGATAAACAGCAAACAATATGGCATATTAATGGTAATTAAAGTTGTGGGCTCAGGTTGTATAGTGTTAGATAGTGCACAAAAACATGATTGGCATTCTGACTACTTTTTTATACAAACAAAATAGTAAACTTAAAGGTTGTACCCGTCATTTACACTTTTACTCTACCTAACATGACTATTTTTACAATAAGTTTATAATAGTTAGTGGGAAATTAAAAAATCAAAAAAGCATTAGTCAGTTATCTAATGACAATGAGGTGTGCATGGGATTTTTATAAGTCATGTTAGTTAGTTTAGTTTAGCATATTATATTATCAACCGGAAGGTACCGGTATTCAAAACCAACCGCTAATTGTCTGCTCATATTCACTACATTTAAATAGCTTCTTTAACTTGGCCAAGGCATGGAAATCTAACGATTGCACATTTTATGATATAAAATGCCATTTTTTCCACCCACAAAAATATAAATAAGTATTCTATCCACAAGCCCCAAGGAGGTATAATTAGTTTAATATAAATTAATTTAACCTTCATAACATGTCCCAGGATGTGATAATAAAGACCCTGATATCAGCGCACCCCATACTCAAGCACAACTACCGCACATGCTTTCCCAACCATCTGAGGGGAAGTGCTTGCTTTGAAATCCTTGGGTTCGATGTCATGTTGGACAAGAAGCTTAAAGCTTGGCTGCTTGAGGTGGGTTGCTGGGGTTTGTACCGTTATACTAGTTAGTTTGGTCTATTAGCTCATTGGTGGAACTTAGGCTATCAAGCAACATGTTGTGAAATTGAAACCAGTTATGCTAGGCGACTGTGTTTGGAGGAGACACTACACAGACAGTCGGTTGTGTCCTTGAGCAAGGCACTTAACGGACATTGCCTGAACCCAGCAGAATATTGGGTTCTAATAAATTAAAGAAACATGTGCATCCTACACAACATAATCAAATAGCTCCAGTAACCCGCATGGTGATCTGATGATTTCCCATGTGTTAACCCACTTGGTTTTCCCCATTCACAGGGATAAACATAAATAAACAATTTAATATATATCCATTACCTAAATCCAGTTTTTTTGGTTGAACAAAAACTATAGCAATGTGTCATGTTTAACACTGCAATAGTGTCAATACCCTGAAACTAAATGGGGCATTCAAAAGCTATAAGCAAAGTTTCAGAACGGTAGTTTTTAATGTATGAGTTTTAGAACAGTAGTTTAATACATCTCAAAAGTCATAAAAACGTAAATTTTGGTAGAAGGTAAATTGTAAGTGGTTCAGTGTAAAGGCGATCCAAAATATTTATATAGGAGGAAGCGCCATAGTATATCACACATTATTGGTCATTAAAATGGCATTAACATGGCATATGGGAGGGGATTATGGGATAAATCCCTTAACAGCTTGGTCAGCATACTTTTGCTGACAAATGGAGCCACGTTGTTTGACAATTGTTGTATGGACCAATACAAACATTCTAAACCAACAAACCATACATCCTGTATATTCCACACTCCGGCTGTTCAATTTTCATTTTCTTTCAACTATATCTTGGCATGGAAAATTGATGAAATATTGTTTAAAGTAAACTAACAGTTTTTATCCAATAGCTTAGCAAATTAGATGAATTTTTCTGAGCAATACAGGTTTGAATACTTACTGGATACCGGTGGTGAAATCTGGCTTCCCAACCATGAGATATAAATGAATCTCGGCTAAACCTACCTTAAGTAAACATCCATCCACCTAGCAAAACTCCCATCTACCTCAACTCACCCCATCTTTCCAAAATAGATCCCATCTGCCCAAGGAAACCCTCATCTACCCAAAGTAACCCCTTTTTACCTCAATTAACCCTTATCTACCCCAAGTAACCCTTATCTACCCCAAGTTACCCTTATCTACCCCAAACAATTCCTATATATCCCAAGTTATCCCACCTATCTCCACTGAACCTCCTTCTAACCCAGGTAGCCCCTACTAACCCCAAGTAATCCTAATCTATTTCAAGCAAACTCTTATCCACCCGACTCAACCCCATATACAACAAGTAACCCCCATCCACCCCAGCTTAACCCCATATACAACAAGTAACCCCCATCCACCCCAGCTTAACCCCATATACAACAAGTAACACCCATCCACCCCAGCTTAACCCCATATACAACAAGTAACACCCATCCACCCCAGCTTAACCCCATATACAACAAGTAACACCCATCCACCCCAGCTTAACCCCATATACAACAAGTAACACCCATCCACCCCAGCTTAACCCCATATACAACAAGTAACACCCATCCACCCCAGCTTAACCCCATATACAACAAGTAACACCCATCCACCCCAGCTTAACCCCATATACAACAAGTAACCCCCATCCACCCCAGCTTAACCCCATATACAACAAGTAACCCCCATCCACCCCATCCACCCCAGGTAAATCACTCTCCCTCCTTCCACACGGATGCAAAGTTGGACAAGGATGTGAAGGAGGGTCTGTTGCTCGATACTTTCAACCTCCTCGACCTTCGATCGCTCGATAGGAAGAAATGCCTGGAAGAGGACAGAAGAAGAGTTAAAGAAAGGTTAATGGCAAAACCAAAGTCACGAGAATCCAGGTTGGCAATTAAGCAACATAATGTTAGTATGGGTGGATCCAGTTTGACACTAGCAACCCGGATGTACACCTTAAGATCGGTTGTCAACAGTAATTCCAGAAAAATTTAAATGATCTTGGTTTATTTAACAAGCTTTGTTTCAGTGACAAAGCATATTCTGGGTGTACTATCTTTTTTATTAGGATGATCAGTGGTTTTCCATTATGGGATGGTGTTTTTGGCACCAGGACCCAGGGATAATTAACATCTTGAGAAAAACGTCTTAACATTTCCTGTAGTTGTTGCTTAAACACTGGTAATATGGGGGATAACTTAACTGCAGACCCTTTGTCAAGCTACAGAATTCATGCAGTCATTGTGTTGGTTGAATAAAACCAACGACCTTGAGAGCGATGTTTAAGTGCACACACAGAGTTGGAGCGATGTGCAAGCATTGGTCACAATAATATACTCAACTAGTATAAACCATACTTGAACTGAATGTCGGAACTTTTATTAATTCAGGTTAGAGGAGATGAAGACGACTCAACAACAATATTTGGAGTCGCTTGAAAAATACGAGAATGAACATTTGGGTGGGTTTCGGAGGATTTACCCCGCCGCCGGCCATGAAAAATACAACGCTTATTTCGAAAATAGTTGCTCTTTGTTCCAAACCACAGCGGCTGCAAAAGCAAGAGAAGAAGCAGCAAAGTAAGTAGATATGATGTGTTTATTCCCGTGAATGGGAAAACCAATGGTGTTAAGACAGATTATCTCGCGCCCACTGTCGGGTTAGAAAAGCTATTGTCGTGTGTTGTGTATGGTTCACATGTTCCTTCAATTAAGTAGAACCCATTAATCCACTAGGTTTAGGCAATGTCCGTTAAGTCTCTTGCTCACAGACACAACCGACTAGCTAGCGACCAGTTTCGTTCCTGCAACCCTTCAACTGAAAGGCGACACACTACCCCACTAGACTGAATTGTCAGACTTGTCAATTGTCATACAAGTGGGGTTTTCAACACATTGGTTTCCATAATATCTCCACTTGACTATGGGTATGGTGTATTGGTTGTGTAACTGAGCAAACCACTTACCTTGCACCAAGCCAGACATCTGTGCCTAACTAAAAAAACTAAAAACTAAAAAACTAAAAGTTATGTCTGATTGTTCACAAACTTATAGCACCGAAAACTCGACTGTGGGTCTGACAGTATTGTGCACATGAGCATGCCATATTAAATGAAATCTGTAGTATCTAATAAGGGTTTAAATAAAAAAAATCAGGCCTGCAACAAACACCTATGAGACGCCATCGAACCATCCAAATCTCTTACAGAGCACAACGTGAAGAGATCCGTGTAAAACAAGAGAAGAGGGAAGCAATGTTGCGGGGACGTCCATATCGACCGGATCTTAAGAAGGAGGCTGGCGAGGCTGGGGGAGCTGAGAAAAAGCATCATGGGATCATTCCGTTTCGCCATCGCCCCATGACCAGACAACTTGCGGTAGGATAGACTTTGGTTAATTATAACAAAATTTTTATTATATAGCAACTGAGTGTAATTAGGATAGGATAGGATAGGAGATTCATGTTTATTTTCATGAATGGGAAAACCAAGGGGGTTAACACACGGGCAATCGTTACCTTGTGCTCATCGTCGGATTACCGGGCTATTGCAGTGTTTTGTATATGATTTACACGTTCCTTCAATTTGGTAGAACCCATAATACCACTGGGTCCAGGCAATTTCCTTTAAGTGTCTTGCCTAAGGACACAACCAACTAGCTAGCGACCTGTTTAGAACCAGCAAACTTTCGGTTGAAAGGCTTCACACTAAACCGCCAAACTAACCGGTCGGATAATTATATAACAACTGAGTTATTATTACGATTGATTCCTTAACAACTTGTTTTTCGCCTTTCAGACGAACAGATCTTCATTAACATCTTTCCTCCCACAGACGTTGGCGCGTCAGTTCTCCCCCGAAGTCGAGGTTGTCGTTGACACCTCGAAACCCGTCGACATCAGCGAGGACGAAGAACTTGAGCGCATCAGTGGACTCCTCCAACGGGACTCGCTCATTCGGAGTTTGGGGGTCGTTGAGCAAGTCCACCGCCTCCTGCACTGCACCCCAGGCACCACTGGGATAACAAAGAATATATTGCCCCAGGTAAGGGTTTCCCTGTTTATTCCAAGTTTTAAAACTGGTATTATATACGCCGGGGGGTTGAAAATGAACACATGGTCATGGCCAGTAGGGTTTCAAACAAGTGGATTATTATATTAAGTTGCACAAAAAACGATGAAATTATTCACAACGTAATCTACAACACACTGTAATTGGCTAAAAAACCTGACTGGGCACAAAGTAATCTGGCAAATGCCTGTGTTAGAACACCCCTTGTTGTTCAGCATACATGCATTACGTATTGTAGATATTTTAATAATTCGTTTAGCGATAAAGAGACTTCAATTTCACTAGCGATTAAAATCAATTTTATAAAGATATACATTCTATTCAACCTTACACAGGCGCAACAATATCAGGGCATGCCGCTGGGAGTCTGTAACATCAGTAGCATGTCTATTCCGTCCCACAGTCAGCGAGGAAATGTGTACGACCGAAGGTCCTTATTGTATGGTTCAGCCCTGGTCAGTGGGTCGCACCACAATAAGACTTGGTATATGAAAGGGTTGAAAAGCAAGGAAAAGTCCCCGCAAACCCAAATCAGGAAATCAGTGACGAGGCAGAATCAGAGACAAAACTTAAGACTCGGAGATAAGGCTCATAATGTACAGTTTCAATGGAATAATGAAAAACGCCAAACGCATTCAGGTGACGCGTTCAGTTTTCCTTCAGATCTAGGCTCGGCATGGAGTAACAGTGCGGAGCACAGGTCGTTAGACTCGAGGCCGCTAGCTCACCTACCAAGCCACCCGTTGTCTGCGCCGAACAGCTACTTGAAGCTACGGAAGGACACGTCAGTGCAGTACAGATTCGGTCGCAACAGCCAGGGGTGCAGCAGCAGTGGGTTGCAAACCTCAAAGTATTTAAACGAGGGGAAAAACGATGTTAGAGGCAGACTAAGCGACCAACTCTTACTCAGTAGCCACAGAGGGATGTTGTCAAGCAGTAGCAGCAATAGAGGGAAGAGGTTTTGAGGAAGACGATCTAAAACCACAGAGCAAAGCTTTCAGCCCAAACGTTCTACTTTAGGACCTGTTGAAAATGATTGCAGCCATTTATAGTGATTACTTTCGATTGTAGTGATTGCAACCATCGAGCGATCGATATTATTATTTATTTTGCGTCTTCTTAATATATTTCTATATCAATCAGCATTAATATATGATGAACTGTTTGAACTTTGCGTGAACAAACTTAATACGGAAAAGTGGAGTCCTAACATGGTTAGTTCGTGTAAAAATTGGAATATTAAATGTATCAGCTTTTTGTTATTGGAAAAAAAACTATGTAAGGTTAGTAAAGTTATTGTAGAATTATTGTATATAAGACTGATTAGCCAGTTTTTAGTCAGTTTACTAAATACAGTTCAGTTATAGGTTTAAAATCTTTTACTGTAGTTTGTAGCTGTGCTAGAGAATTACAAGTCTTGTTATATGTAATACATGCGTGCTGATATAAGGATAGGACACTCATATTTACCCACGGATGAAAAAAGAGACGCCATCACCACGTCCATCGTCAGATAATCTTACTCCCACCGCAAGATTACCGGAATTATTGTAGTGTGCCAAATTTCGATTAAAACACTGCTATAGTTTTTGTTCAATCTAATAAACCACCGGGTTAAGAAAATGTCCCTTAAATGTTTAAAATTGAAAATAGTTCAGCTGACCAACCGAACCCACGGACAGTAGTAAACCGTCAACTAAAATCCCTATAGTCCCAAGTACCAGTAGATCGGGATATATTCTGCCCTTCGGCAATAACCTATGCCGTTGGGTACTTTGCTACTTTACTTAACAAGTGGTTTAAAAGGAACCATTTAAAACTTAAGTTGATATAGTAAACAGACACTGTAATAGCTCTGATAATCCGACATTGGGCACACAGTAATCTAACGAATGTCAGCGTAATAATGAATGTTGTGTTTCACTTCACCTGGATACACATAAACCAAAGTAAACTAATCTGCAAGGTTACAGCATTATTTACCATAGGAACTGGAAAGGGCACGACATAATGTGGAAAATCATCATTTCCTGGGTCGTGACGGCAGGAATGATGACATCATACCGCCCATTGTTATCAACTCAACGTTTCGGGCACAGAACAGTTCGCTTGTCCTTCCAGTAAACCGGAATGTCATTCATTGTCACTTGTACAATGGGAAGGGATATCCGCTTACCACATACGGAGCAAGGCCTGAGCAAACCAGACCCGGCTTTAGGGGCACAGACTACAGCGAAAAGGGGGTTTACAACACTCTCAGTGCAAAGCACAGTTACGGGGTTCGGAGTAAACCTGTTACGTTTACCCCCGGTTTTTATTGCCGCAAATTAGGCCGGGACCAGACCCCACAAATCGCTCTAGATAGGCATGAACCACATTACTATAAATCTACCGGGTACAACATCAAACCCATTTCACCCAAGCACGAAAAGGGTGGATTTCCATACACAAATGGAGTGCTTGGGTCTGTGGTAACAGGTAAAACGAGTCAGCATTCCAAGCCAGCGTATCCTCAAACGAGGAACATAGACATAGAGTGGCCCGTCGGGGGGTCGCCGATGAAGTTTCACAACCCCAAGCGAGCAGTGAGCGCTGTTACTGGAAAACGTAAAACATCCGGCGTTTTATCTTAGAGATTACCTTTAAATAATTATATCCTTTAGGCACTTCATGCTTACAGTAAGAGTTATTGCGGTGTGTGGGGGAGTGTTTGGTTTATTTATGTCCCTGCTGATGAGAAGTCCGGCTTTATCTACGGCCACGGACGGGTTTCAAGAGACATCCTGTGTGGACAGCCGAGTTGCCGGAGCTATTTTAATGTGTTGTTAGTTGGTTAGTTTATATCCTCGTGGTTAAAAAGCCATGCTTTATCCACGTTTTTTTGTAAATCACCCCATGCATCCACAATCTAATTCACATTGCTATACCACTTTGTGTTTTTACACTCGTGCCAACATTTCTACCTGTGCCAATCTTTCTCACTGTGCACTGTTTAGCTTCAACTGTACAAATCAATTACACTTTTTACTCTTATGTGTATCGCCAGTGTTGACAATATTCGTTATAAAATATGTTTTTGTTTCATTTTAACCTTTTTTTTAAATTATCAATAAAAAGTTCCCCTTTGTTAGGGGACTTTTTTTTTTTTTTTTTTTTTTTTTTTTTTTTTTTTTTTTATTAAATACGTAAAAAAAATGCAGTAAGCAGTTAAGGAATATATATATATATATATATATATACGCACATGGAATACAAGACTACGCACATGACGACCATTTTAAATGATATTGAAGCCTTCTGTTATTGTTATATGCAATGTGTTTTTCTATCACTTGAATATTTTCAATGTATTTAAGTACCATATTAATGTTAGGGTTTTCTTTTTGTAGACGTGATCTATAAATAATAAAACGAGCACATAACAACACCATATTAATTAATTTTTCATTTTCAGGGAGATTGGTC
Organism: Ciona savignyi; assembly: GCA_000149265.1. NCBI lineage: Eukaryota > Metazoa > Chordata > Ascidiacea > Phlebobranchia > Cionidae > Ciona > Ciona savignyi. The sequence goes on along the minus strand of CH002827.1, from coordinate 1,915,545 downwards.
CCGAACAGTTTAGCGGCATTATTAATAATAAAAGGCACTCGAAATTTTGCACAAATCCATGAGTTTACATTTTCCCAGAACGTTTGCACTTGAGCACAATCGCAAAACATATGTAATGGGGTTTCCAGTTCGTGGTTGCAAAACGTGCAACGGTCAGATTCTGTTAAGCCAAATGCAAATAGGGCGTCGTTCGTTACAATCGCTCGAAGATTTATTTTAATTTGAAAGGATTGCAGTTTTGTTTCTGTGGTGCATGTGAAGTTCCTTGTGTAGATATCGATCCACTCTTCCTTCGATATAACCTCGCCGTTTAATTCTTTTGTCCACCGCACTTGTTGTTTATATGGTTCTTTTAAATTTTCTTTGCAGCAGTACTTGTAGATCGCCTGTGTCGTTCTTCCGTGTTGTTTGAGGTGATCTTCCAGAATTTCTTGGTAATCCGCGGGTATCATATCCGGGTCGTTTGGTATTTGATTCCATGAGTCAGGTAGGGCTGCGAGTAAACAGTTATATTTTTCAAAACCTTGTCTGCTTGCTTGTACATGATACGTGTCACAAAGATCGTCGTAGCGAAAAAATTCGCCGTTTTTTTCCAGAAGTTGGTGGTAATTCCAGATGCCTGCTTCTACCAACTCAGAAGTAAGAAGGGCTTTCCGTCGAAACTTGACATGTTTGTTTAGCCATAACGGCGCGCTCAGAATGCTTGAGTCGTTAAGACTTGCCCTGCAAAATATCCTAAATGAATTTAAACTCGTTAGCAATGATCGAATATGTATGTATGTGTTTTATAACACTATCTTTTGTTGGAAGATTTGAGCGGATTGCACATATCAAGGTGTTAAGCGATATGGACTCCAGTTCCAATGTTTTCCATGGCGACTTGTAGTTGCAATCGAACAGTTTGAACATCCATTTGGAGCGCAAGGCAGTAAAATAGCACTCAATATCGAGCATGTTGATGCCACCTTGGGTTATTCCGCAGCACAACGTTTGTCTGCTCACTCTTTCCCATTTTGACCCCCATATAAACTTAAACATAATCCTTTTTATACTAGTTAAGAACGACTTGGGAATCTGCACGGGTAGAACGCTTAGTTTGTACAACAGTGTCGGAATCACAAGAGATTTGAGTACAGTAACTTTCCCGAGCAAACTTAGTCCCCTGGAGGACCATATATTTGTAATCGTTGATAATTTGAGTTCCGCGTTTTCAAAATTAAGTTCAAAAGTTTTTCGGCTGTTTGGTTCAACTGGGACTAAAACTCCCAGATATTTAAGTGTTTCTGTAGTCCATTTTAGTCCATACTGGTGTGAAGTAGTACGCATGGATTTCAGTTTTGGGCCCAAGTCGAAGGCGCTTGACTTTGCCCGGTTCACTTTACAGCCGGATACAACTCCAAAAGTTTCAACTTCTTTAAGTAAGGCAATCAAACTTGATTCGTTGCCATTTAAAAAGCAAAGGGTGTCGTCTGCAAACATCGAGAGTTTAAACTCGTTGTCCCCCACTGATATTCCTCCCACAGCAGGGTTCTTGCGTATAGCTTGAGCGAAACATTCCATACATAGGATAAAAAGTGTTGGCGATAGCGGGTCTCCTTGTCTCACGCCTCTCTGTATTTTAAAGGCGGGTGAAATAAAATTGTTGTTGATTAGGAAGCCTTGCGGATCTGTGTAAAGAACTTTGACCCATTTTATTAGGGATTTTCCAAATCCATACGATTCCAATGCTTTAAAAATAAAATTCCAACTTAGCGTGTCAAATGCCTTGAATATATCCAATGAGATCACAGTGCCAGGAATATTGTTGTTTTCGGCATAGTCTATCACATCAAATAATAACCGTATGTTGTCACCTATATAACGACCTTTTATAAATCCGTTTTGGTCGGTGCTGATTATTTCCGGAAGAACGGTTTTAATTCTCATGTTTATTATTTTTGATATTATTTTGTAGTCCGTGTTTAAAAGTGTTATTGGGCGGTGATTTTCTATCCGATCGGGGTCTTTTCCAGGTTTGGGAATAAGTGTAATTATCCCGCTTTTCTGTGTGCTACTTAAGCATCCAGTTCTGAATGCATAGTTTGCCGACTTTATAAAAGCATTCTTGATTTCTTTCCAGAATGTAATATAAAAGCCAGGTGGGAATCCATCAGGTCCAGGTGATTTATTTTGCTTGAGCTGCCTGATAACACATTCACATTCAGCTTCTGTTATTTTGTCCTTTTCGCAAGATTCCTTTTGTTCCTCGTTTAATCGTGGCAGGTTTAATGGGTTAATATAACTTTCCACTGGTACTGTCGGGTCGTCATGTTGGTTATACAGGTTTTTGTAGTACGAACTCAATTCTACTAAAATGGCGTTTCGATCTGTTATTTTTTTGCCGTTTGACTCCAAATGATGTATGTTCTTCCTTTCGTTGTTTCGTCGCTCAAGATTTAGAAAATATTTGGTATTTCTCTCCCCTTGCTCCACCCAAGTTGCTCTGCTACGAACGATCGCTGCTTTTGTTCGAGTTTGTACTAGATCATCTAGCTCAGCTTGCAAGGTATTACGCTTTTCGAGGTTCGTTTGAACACCGTCTTGTATTTCCGTGTTTATCTTCATAATTTTTTCTTCGAGATCCGTTTGCTTCAAACGTCCTGCCCTTTGTTTGCGCGCACTGTACTGAATGGTGTGCCCGCGGACTACACATTTTAAAGTGTCCCAGAGAAGATGTGGGGAAGTGTCCGGTAGATCATTGGTTAGTATAAGTTCGGTAATTACATCTTTAGTACTGTTTACGTAACGTTGATCTTCAAGTAGGGAGGTATTTAGTTTCCAATATCCCCTACCTCGCGGCGTTGAATTATTAGTTAATTTCAGCGTTACCATGCAGTGATCAGATTTAATACTTGGCGTGACATCACAATGTAATACCTGTGAAGCAAGAGATATCGAATTCATTAAAAAGAAATCAATTCGGGTCGCTGTAAAGGGTGTGGAATGTACGCGAGTAAATTCTTTTAAAACTGGATTACGTGTACGGAACACGTCCTGCAAATTAAACTCGCGCATCAGGGATAAGAGCTCTCGTTTTGCCTTTTTATTGCTGTGCATTGTCGCTCCTCCTATTTTGTCCATAGTATCACACAACACTAGGGTTGAAGTCGCCACCTAGTATGATGTCATTATTGGAAAAGTTGTTAAGGGCTTTGAAGTACTCTTCGTAAAATATTGGGGAGTCGTTGTTTGGGCCATAAACGTTTGCAATCGTAATTTTACGTTGATCTATGGTCATGTCCACTAGAAGACGACGGCCATCGTTGTCATTTTCCCAAGCATTTACTTTAGCGGAGATTCGGTTTGAAAGCATAATAGCAACTCCTCTGGAGTTGGATGACCCGTGTGAATATACTATTTTTCCACCCCATTCCATTTCCCACCTTTTTTCGCTATGTAAACAGCTGTGGGTCTCTTGAAGAAGAGCAATGTCGACTTTCTTTTGCTTCAAATAATTAAAAATCATTTTGCGTTTTAGGGTATTTCCCAAACCCATTTACATTTTGGGATACTATAAACGGCGACATCGTGTGACCCTGTACAGAATAAATTAAAAATGAGGCTCACTTAAAGGTTTCGTCCAATTTCTTGATATCGAACTCTGTCCCACACTCACACATATGAGCTGTACCTTCGTGAATTGTTGTACTCGTAGCTTTACCACATCCACAGTTAATTATATGGGTTTTGCACTTCACACATCGTGTAGCTTTACCCTTAGTTGGTAACAAATTAAGGTACGTACACTTACATAGCATGGAGAGTTTTTCGCAGTCCATACAATTGAATAGGTTGTTTCCTCTTGCATCTTGAGGGATAAAATTCTGGCAACATGGCATCTTTCTCATCTGGGTGGAGCAATAAAAACATTCGGTCGCTCTGCAGTCATGCTTCACTAAAAATCTGTCTTCTGGTTGACAACAAGGTTCCACCATAATGTGCTCGGCTCTACATCCCCAGCACTGGAAATTGGTCGATTGGTCAGTTGCTGCTCCCTCCTTGCTGCAAGTCAGACATTTAAATTGAAACTTAGCAGCACACATACTTATACTTTTGGCCTCCGGCCCTGTAGCTTCTGGGCTTCTGTTTGTTCTGTCGCGTTTTCGACATTTTGGGTCCTCGATCGTTATTTTTTCCACATTCATTTGTCTTAGTACCAAATTGGAGCTGAATTGTTTTGATTTTGTCGGAGTTGAGGTGGCTGTAGGCACATCTTTTATTGGTGAGTGGTCGTCTTTGTTTATCTGATTCTGTTGTGCCGACGGCAGATTTCGCGGGAATGGAGGGTAATCGAGCGCTCTTTGTTTGCATTCTGCTTGTTTGTGGCCGTGTTTACCGCAATACTTGCATGTAAAATCCTGCCCTTTGTATGTTACATAGAGTTCAAAATCTCCTATATTAATATAACTTGGAATGGGGTTCTTTTCAAGGTCTTCATTTTTCATTGTAACCACTCTTAATCCAGTTAACCATCCGGTCGCGTCTTTTTTAGTTAAAATTTTTAAAACGGGCCCATATTTTTCTTCAATGGCTAATTTAATATCCTCATTTTGCATGGGTATTGGTACCCAGCCTATGGCTACATTTGTGGTGTCGCTCTCGTATAGGTACACCGAAGCTACTTTAGCGTCAATTCTAAGTTTCTCATGTAGTTTTTGAATACTTGGCCTGTCGTTGCAAGTTATGTCAAATAGCTTTCCTCTTCTTTCCACAATTCCAACCACACTTTTTGTTGGCATTCCAGAGTTTTTAATGATTTCAGTTAACTGTTGTCTATTAATATGCTCTTGAGTCTTTAGCCAGAGACAATTTGGTCTTGCCATTTTGCTTTTCAGTCTCACGCTTTTCTTTACTATCTGGGCATACGCCGTTGGTCTAGTTTCCATGATGCACGCAACTGATTGTGTGCGTCCTTCTTGCAGGACGACAAATCGAGAATGTCCCTTTTGTTAGTTTTCTTAAAATATTTATCAACTGTGTCCCTTGGCACCATCTTGTGTTCACAATACTAAAGAACTCTATCCGACAGATGGCGCTTAATGTTTTCAAAAAGCGACCAAGTTAAATACGGCAAACGTCATTCACGATTTGCACGGCTAGCGTGCGGGTGCGAAAAATGGCGGAGAAAACGTATGCATCGATTGCACACAAGGTCTCAGAGTTAAAGAGGCCTAACTGCTTAGCAGCAAGAACGTTTAAACTGATGTCAGGGTCGGAATTATGTGACCTTATTAAAGAAGTGAATTTTCCGGTGGAAAAGCTGAAGGGAATAGCCGAAAGAAAGGGGAATTTAGTGGATTTCACCTGTACAGACCGAGAAAGTGTAATGAAATTGGCGGATATGCTACAAAGAAACGAAAAGATCAAATTTGTGCGATTGTATGAAAGCTCAAAAATCAATATAGCTATTGGATGGGTACCAGTGCCACTAAAAAACGACGAAATTAAGGCCTTTTTTGAAAAGAACTACCTTCCTGTTCACAACGTACAAAGCAAACTCAACAAGCTAGGGCTCATATCTGGTATGAGAATATTATCGGTGTCAAAAGAAGATTTAAATTTAAACCCCATACCGAGCTATATTAACATCAACGATTTTGAATTGTATGTGACATATACCGGCCAAGTTCGCACATGTAAATATTGTCAGGAGCCAGGACATAAACAATCCGAATGTAAAATGCGCGAATTGGATTTTCCTAAACTGGGGAGCAAAGCAGTTGAAGCCAGCACAACGATCCCCGAGAACAGCCCTCGAGCACGTGTCGGTGCTGCACAGATTGATGGCAAACTTGCTAAAGAAGCAAGCCTTGCTGAAGGCACTCAATTCCAACACAATCATGCCAAAAAAGACGCCAATTCTGGCCTGAAAGAAATTAAAGTATCGCAGGAAAACAGAGGAAATAAACGCGCTCTTAGCAGCCCTGAAGCGGTTCCCTTGCCGGCAACAAAATCAATGAGCCTCAACGTCAATAACATGGAGGTCCGATGTCCTAAATGTAACCGAGAAGGTCTAATACAAGAAGAAAACAACAAATTTCATTGTTTTAACTGCGCATCAGAATACAAAGTTGCCAAACCATGTTGCAATAATGACGCTCGCTTTTTAGTCGACACGTCCCAAACCACAACCAATTGTGCAGTCTGCAGGGAGCGTATGCTAATATTGCCCTGCTGTAAAGAGTTCCAACCCGAGCTGAAGAAATCAACACGTATAGTCAGTTGTTTAACCTGTGATGCCGACTCAATCATCTGCGCCTGTGGCACACTCAGTATTGAAACGTCACCTGGAAATTATAAAGATTGCAGCAACCCAGAATGTAAAAATGTTATATTCTCTTGTGTTTGTGGATATGCCGGGAGCGAATGCAAATCAAAAAAATCATCCACGAAATGTCGCTGCGGAGCCGTATTCAACTGGATAGACTCGGGAAGAAATGCTACATCTTAAAGGATATTAATGGCGAGCCGTTTACAAATTGCTTCGTTCAATGTGGCAGGAATTAGGAATAAGAAAAAACGAAGAGCGATATTCCATTACCTTAAAGGTAAGAAATACAATATGATTTTGTTACAAGAAACACATTGTACAAAAGAATGTGAAAAACAGTGGAAAATGGAATGGGGAGGTGAAATAATCTTCGCAAATGGTACAAATAGATCCGCTGGGGTGGCTCTATTGGTACCTAAAAGTCAAAAGGTTAATATTAATGACACAACACTCGATCCCGAAGGAAGGACGTTGTTAGCCAACGTCACTTTAAACAACATTACCTTTACTGGGGTATGCATTTATGCACCAAATAAATTTGAAGCGAAATTTTGGAAAACTCTCACGAACAACCTAAACAAATATAAAAATACTGACATAATTGCCGCTGGAGACTTTAACACAATAATCTCCGATGAATTAGATAAAGTCGGTGGAAGCGCGCTACACCATAATTCACAAGCAAGAAGACATCTATCCGAGATAATGTGCCATTTTCAGTTACTTGATATTTTTAGAATACTTCACCCAGACAAAAAACAATTCACAAGATTATCAAAGTCTCCAGTAGTCGGAAGCCGAATCGACTTTATTTTATTGTCCCAAAGTCTATCCGGTAGAACAATTTCGGCAAGCATTGTACCCAGTGTTCATTCCGATCATCAGATTGTCACAGCAGAAATTCAAACTGATGAACGAGACCGAGGTCGTGGTTACTGGAAATTCAACAACACGTTGCTTCATGACGAAAATTTCGTCAACCTGATTAAAGACAAAATCTCAGACTTTAAATTACACAATGAGAATTGTGGGGTTTCACCAGGGACTCTGTGGAACACGTTGAAGGCTGTTCTAAGGGGCCATTGCATTCAATATAGCGCAATTAAAAAACGAAAGAACAGGAAAAAACAACAACAACTAGAAAACGCCCTTTCGTTAACGTCAAGTGAGATAGCAAATGCAAATACCAGCGAAGCGGTTACACTGGCTGCAACGCTAAGAGCAACTCAAATGCAACTCGACGAACTTGCCGACCTAAACAGCAAGGGGGCAATGGTCCGAAGCCGTGCAAGGTGGGCCGAGCAAGGGGAGAAAAACACGAAGTATTTCTTAGGACTAGAAAAAAACAACACCAGCAAAAAAGTAATACGCTGTCTCAACACGGAAAAGGAATCAATATCGGAACCATCGAGGATAATGGAGTCATTGCACAATTTCTTCCGTGACCTTTATGCACCTACTACGGATAACATAACGAAAGTGGATTTTGATAAGTTCCATAAAGTTCTAAGGATTCCTAAGATTGCTTCGGACAAAAAAGAACAATACGAAAACGAAATAACTGAAACTGAATGCTACACAGCACTACGCAACATGAAGAACAATAAATCGCCTGGTCTTGATGGCTATACAGCTGAATTTTACAAAACTTTCTGGAAAGACATAAAAGACATTTTTATGAAAACTGTGAGGTGGTCATTTGCGCAAGCGAAATTGCCAGATTCGACAAATACTGGGGTTATAACTCTGATTTTAAAACCGGGAAAAGAAGCAGCCTCTACAGACAGTTACCGCCCAATTACTCTGCTTAATGTGGATTACAAACTTTTGTCTAGTGTGATTAACCTACGGCTCAAAAAGTTAGTTCCGGATGTCATCGGTCCAACGCAAAATGGTTTCATAAAGAATCGGCAAATAGCCAACAGCATAAGACTTCTATTCGATATAATGGATTATGCAGATACAGCCCATGTGCCCGGAGCACTGCTTGCACTGGACTTAAAAAATGCATTTGATTCGGTACGCTGGGAATATCTCTTCACCACACTGGAACACTTCGGAATTGGACCAAACCTAATACACATGATCAAGACACTGTACAATCAAGCAAATGGAGTAATAATAAATAATAACAACTTATCGAATCCATTTTCGATTAAACGTGGCGTGAGGCAGGGTGATCCTCTCTCTCCAACACTATTTTTATTTGCTATCGAAACATTGGGTCTTGCAATTCAACAATGCCAAAACTTACAGGGAATATCAATTGGAAGCTTAAGGTTTAAAGTGTCGATGTACGCAGACGACTCTCTCATAATTACGAACGGTTCACGAGAAGACATCGAAACAAGCATGAACATTTTGGATCTTTATGGTCATTTATCAGGATGCAAGCTAAATACCAACAAATCATGTGCTTTTTACATCGGAACTAAAAAAGGCTGTATACTCAAACCGCTGGAGGGGAAAACACTAACATGGCCATCAGACACCCTAAAATATCTCGGTGTGGTAATACCAATCTCGGGAAAAAAGCAATCCATTTTCAACTTGAACTTTGATACTTGTATTGACAACATTAATAGGATTTTAAACATCTGGTCATCTCGCGGGCTAACACTTTTATGAAGAGTTACCGTAATTAAAAGCCTTGTAATTCCAACATTACTTTACAGAATTAGCATGGTGCCAACAGACATACCAGAACCATTCGTACGTCGTTTAAACAAAGAGCTGTTTCGATTTATTTGGGGCTCCGGTTGGGAAAGGGCAAAGAGATCTATATTAATAAATAATATTGCAGAAGGTGGAACTAACATGATTGACATACGGTCGTATATTACTGGTCTCCGCTGTAAATTTATAAAACAATTCATGAACCCTGACTATAGCGCTCCATGGAAAGATATAGAAACTTATCTAACCTCACAAGATACGCTAAACATAATTCTTTCTTCCAATTTAGCATTACACAACAAAATTTACAAGACTCTTCTACCGCTACGCACCTTACACAGCAACGTAATGAGCTGGATGAAGATGATTAGAAGAAAAGGTCAAATGGCAACCAATGACCAACCACTCTGGCTAAACAAAAACATTCAGGTTAAACGAAAACCTGTACTTTTTACGAATTGGGCAAAGTCAGGGATCTGCGTGTTCGGAGACATCCTTTCGGAAACCGGCCAAATTCACAGCTTCGAAACTTTAATGCAAAGGTATCATCTTTCGGAAACGGAAAGTGAAAAAATGCGGTACGCCCAGATAATCTCGGCCTTGCCAGTTAACTGGCGGGAATCATCTCTTCCTCCCGGCGATGCACCAGAAACCAGCCGCCAATGGTTTGAAACAAAATCAACAAGTAAAGACTTCTACAACGCAGCCCTCGAACATGTTGTAACGAAGCCTCGAAAATACCAATTGCAATGGGAACTGGAGTGCAACTTTAAAGATGTTGACGCCTCCTTCTGGAGTAATATATACATCAATACTTACAAATCAACTATCGAAACACGCCTTCGCTCATTCCAAATTAAACTGAATCTCAGAGCCATTGTAACAAACTCGCAACTATATAAATTAAAGATAATTGATTCCGATAAATGTGAAATGTGCCTCACTGAGCCGGAAACACTTACCCATCTATTTTGTACCTGCATACACACCCGTCAAGTTTTGGAACGAAACCGAAAATTGGATTGCTGCTAATTTAAGAATACCGCTTTCACTGAGCCACACGAACATGATATTCGGAGCCCCCGAAAATAACAGTAATCTGCTAAATTGCCTTATTTTATGTGCAAGATATATTATCTATCGTAGTAAAATCCAAAAAATAAGTCCCTTTGTAAATGCATTTATTGATTTTGTGGCAAATGTAAAACTTTCGGAAAAAATGGCCGCTATTAGTAACACCCCCCTATGGAAACCCAATTCAAAATGGTCTGGGCTCATGTTAAGTATTATGTTCATATATTTTTCCCTGCTGTTTTTGCCAAATCTGTACTTTCCCCCCGTTTTGTATTAGTTTAACCCCCTTTGCAATAAACTCCCGCAAAAAAAAAAAAAAAAAAAAAAAAAAAAAAAAAAAAAAAATACGGCAAACGTACGGTCGTGTGGCCGAATAGTTAACGCGACCGATACATATACCGACTATTATACAAAAAACGGTCCTGCTGACTAACCCTTCATGGGTTCGAAACTTAGCTCCGTCAAAAAAAATACGGCAAACGTGAATGATTAACCCCACCGATACATATACCGACTACTATGCAAAAACGGTCCAAGTGACGAGCCCATCATAGGTTCGAAACGTAAAAAAAAAAATACGGCAAACGTGAACGGTCGTATGGCCGAATGGTTAACGCGACCGATTTATATACCAATTCGATATATATAAAAAAAAAACGAATTGAGTGACGACCCCATCATAGGATCGAAACTGAGCCCGATAAAAATAAATAATACGGCAAACGTGTACGGTCCTGTGTCCAAATGGTTAGCGAGACCGATACTTATACCGACCTACACAAAAACGGTCCAACTGACGAGCCCATTATGGGTTCAAAACTTGGCTCGGTGAAAAAAATACGGCAAACGTGTACGGTCGTGTGACCAAAAGGTTAACGCAACCGTTTCATGTATAAAATTCTATATAAATTCTTAACAAGGCCAAATGGTTAGACCCACCGAGTCATACACAATTCCTAAAACTAGAAGGTGCCCGAATTCGATGCCTGCCCAAGATAAAATATAGTTACACAGCATACGTTTAATACCTTCGACAACCAGATCTTAAGTCGGTACCTATAGGCAAATGCCCAAGAGTCCGGTTTCCCGTGCCATATTGTTCACGGTGGATATATTGCTTGTGATGAACAAAACAAAAATCAAAAGAAAGTTAGTAGATCACATTTACCCAAGCTTTCTAAATGAAAATTTTATTATCACTACGATAGAAATGCGTTCGACCGAATCTTTAAAGTGTGGTGGTGCATCTGCAGATCAAGATATACGTTGATGACTCAGCCGCCTCAGAATGACTCGAGTAGAAATCGCTTATCAATGTTTATTTATTTACTTACCGTTCGCTTGAAGTTACGAAAATCTCGATTTCGATTAGACATTTTTTGTGTTGTTTATGAATGTCTGCATTTCGACCATTTTGATCGATTTCATTTCCGAAAAAATACAGAAAACCGACGTCTTTCCTAATTGCTACGTCATAACTTCTGCAAGCTTGTCGAGGCCCACTGCACACGAGAACAAGCAACTCAAGCATCTCGACAACGCTCAATTTTCAGCTTATCGGTTATAATCCCTTCTATTGTTCGTTACAAAGCACCGATTATCAAACTTCGCTGGACGCCTTAACAACTCTACGTTGTTGAATGCTGTTGGAAACCATGGGGGATTATCTCTTGCCACCCAGACGAGTATTTGTAAAGCCTAAAAATGTTGAAATTGAATTTGCAACATGTTTTTATTAAATAAAAAACTTACAGACAGTCTGGATTGAACGAAAGAGCCTTAAAAGGAGAAGTATTTAACAACAAACTTCTTTTCAAATTGCAGCCAAAATACCCGCCGAACATCGGTTTTCACATCAGAGCACTATACAGGAATTTGTGAATAAGTTTGGGCAAACTATTTAAAGCTTATAATACTTATGTAATACTTTTCATTTTGAGACATTCCGGAACAAGTAAAATTCCTAAATGTCTCAGAAAGTTGCATCGTCTTAATGCTTTTTGTTTAAACTGGTCTAAGTCGACTTCAGCATATAAGGTGCATTTACGTGCAACTTTTGATGTGCATGGTTTTCCCTGAGGTGAAAACACGAAGAGGCCGCTGTGAAACAATACATGTGTATACATTCTGCGGTAGTATATCCGGCGGTACATATCCCGCCGTGTCGTACAATATGTAAATCAACTATTATAAGGGAGGGCGGCTGGAATGTATGTCCTATTTTCTTTTATTTGTTTCTATTGCAAGAATACAATAGAGTTGCACAATCTCTGCACTGTATGTCATGAATAAAACTAAAAGAATTACACCAATTAAAACTACTCGGCACGCGGCCTCAATTGTCATTGATGGAGTTATTAGAAGCAGGTGGTTAACCTGAGAGATCCGCCACGGTGATGCATGAGTAACTCTGCGACATGGTTTCCTACCGGGGGCCGGCGGCGTTCTTTCTCTCTGACCTTGATCTTTCCAGCATTGCAATTGATCGGATGCAACGTAAAGCGGGGGTATGTTCTTCAAACGGAAATTAAGTTTAAGGTTTGACAAACCATGGTACGCTTACAAATAATTGGTATCTTCAACGGTAGACTTTTATCTGGTGAAGCGAAACGCACAGCGCCAGTCTAGACGCGGTCGCTCGCCGGATATTTAGTTAGACTAATTCGGCAGAATTAGACGGTATATTTTTTGCAAAATGCCACCTCTTAGGTTAAAACGTGAGTGGAAGGCTTAATGTTTCAATTTGATAATGTGGAAGCGGTCACTTAATTGTGATCATCTTACAGTCCCTTTTCAGATGAGGTTCCTAAACCTTTAAGCGACACTTACAGTTGCAAAAAAACGGGCCATCCACGTCATAATGTCATAATCTAGCACTTCTTGTTCAAAAACAGTCTGCAGAAATAAAAAAAAACTAAGTTTAATAAACATTGGATAAACTTATTTACAAATTGCGATTAAAAACATAGGAAATGGCACACTAGGTTTTGTGCAGGTGTGAAAACCTGATTGTGATGTGTAGATGTTTGAGTGGCAGCTGAACAAAAAATATTTACGTGTTGTCTTGTCTGCAAACGTGAACCATGTTTTGCAGACTGGAGCTTATATCCAGGTTCATTATGATATATTTTCTCCTAAGTTTGGTAATTTGGAGAACACGAGACATCGCAGGTGGAGAGAATCGCGGCGATTTCGTCAAAAGCTGAGCGTTCGTCGAACGCCTTTTATCTGCCGCGCAGTGAGGGCGCCTTATGCCAAGCGAAAGAAAAAAAGCAGAACCGCGCCTCTTGCCTACCTTTGCCTCACTTTCTATAGAACAGTTTAAACCGCTTTGCTGCTCGGCGGTGTTTACTTTCCGCACCCTCTTGTTACTTCTGTACTAGCCTCTCTGCAAATAACTGTTAACCCGGTTATTCAAGCTATCTTAACCAGTTTAGTAATTCAAGTTTCACGCAGGGCACTATTAGGGAAACTTTTGCGGCAGGCAAGCTAAATCAGATAACCGACCTACAGTGAAGATTCTTCAATTGTAGACGGAATTATGCAACTCCACGTTGTAATACTTGCAACGCTCTGCACGTTAGCGTACGTCGCAGCGCAGCAACATCCACGGCACTTCAGAGGCCAAAGCGAATGGAGGAATTGGAATCCTCTGGTTCAGCCCCACCATAGAGCGAGGTCCGACCGAAGGTCGATGAGGCCAACGGGGCAGATGGGAGAACGACAACGTGGATCAAGAAGCCGTAGAATGGGAGTCGTGTAAGTAAATTAGTTCATTAGGTTGCAAATTACGGAATTGATACTTAAGATTTTAACTATAATTTTAATGCACACACGGTATTTTAACCACCCATTTAAGCAGCAAAATTAAATATAGATAAAAATCTTGAAAACGACTGTTTATTTTCAACCACACAAAAATTAAAATCAGCATCCACTTTCGTGTTGGATCGAAACTGCTGGTATCTTATTTTAAAAATTGGATAAAAAATTGGACCTCTCTAAAAAACAGAATCAACAACCCGATTTTGTTGCATGAGATTTTTTTTGCATTTTTTTCGCCGATGATTTTTATAAACGATGGATTTTAAATAGCGATTTCCCTGTGTTTCGTTCAGGCTATTTTATTCACTGTGACGTAGCGGGATTTTACTTCCGTATTTAAGTTCGGCGATGTGGATTTCATTTCGTCATTAATAAAATATACGATTTTTAACTACTGGTTTATATTAACCGCACGAAAATTGTACCTTGCGCCATGTCAGTACTTCCTTAAGAAACTTAAACCCTTTGCAAAGATGAGTGATCGAATTGCACTCTTTGCACGCGCCATTACCCAATTATAGACCCCGGAACGACCCAATGTCTACAAAGGCCCCATTCTAAAAAGGGCTACGCTTGGGTGACCCATTATCACGGCCACCTAAGTTGCAAAGACACGCTCTAATAACTGTAGAATCTACTGTCCGCATTATGGTACCGTTTTATGTCGCAATTCTTAGAAATTATTCAATTTAAATTAATGCGATGCAGACACCGCAAATTGCATAGAAAATTAAAGTTTTGATTTATTTTCGGTCATAGAGACCTTTCGTGCGGCTGCGAGCAACCGTTCTCATGAAATACGCGACATACTTGAGGTCTGTGTGCGGTTTGTTGCGAAACAAACAGATAACAATCCATCCACAAACAAACCATTGTTAGCAATTCTTTACGCATTATTTCCGGTTCCAAACAAGGAAACTTCTAGAACTGTACAATTCTAGACCGAATTTATTTGTGAATTTTCAGCGAGATATTCTAATTATAGTTACGTACAAATGAATTGGAATAACTGCTTGGTTTAACGTAGTTGTCAATTTTTTTTTATATAATAAATCTAAAATTTGTATCATTTTACTAATTTTTTTAAAATATACCAACACTATTTTACAACTGTTTAATACACAACACAAGTAGCGCGTCTGGTTTAAATATGTATGACGATCATGGCGATTTAATCGTATTTATACTTATATGTAGAGTATTTCTTGCATTAACAACCTCTGAATTATAGTCTGCAATAAAAGCACTAGTTATTTAACACAATTTAAAAACAGTTGTGTGTATCCTGTAGATCGGTTTGTCTATTGCTGGAATAGAATGTTGTTCTTTGCATCGTTCCTTTTTAACTACGATGTCGACAGAAACTGATCAAACAACTTTTAATTTAAATATATTGATATGCTCGGCATAAAATTTTCCATTGTTTCTAGGTTGACTGGCCGAAACGTCTGCCACGAAAAAGGATCAACTTTCTGCTGCCCTGGTTGGATGACGTCAGTCACCGGCAAATCCTGTACAGTTGGTAAGTGAAGTATTGTTTGCAAGTTGAAATAGTGCAAAACGTGGACGAAATATCCACATAGGTGGGTTATAACCTTATAAAGATCGTTGGAGCGTATTGTGTGTCTCAGGGACATTTTGGTGATATTTAACTTCCAAGGTCATTCGGTTTACGATTAAGACAGCTTTATGATTAAGTGCCGACGTTTAGGTAATTACTTTTACTCTCTTCAGTGAAAATGACACTCTATCATGCCGCCTTGGCGGCTTTGTTTATAATCCTCGAATATTTACCATTTATCGTGTGCCAAGATCCGAAGAACGTATTTTTACTATTTTAAGATCATGTAAACTGCAGTTTATATATAGTTTTGTCATACAAAACCAAAATTATTTATCAAAGCGGCGATTGTACACATTTAATCTCTTTATCCGACAGCTGAACATGTTAACCTCACAATTACCACTCATCTTCAAGTAAACATACTTGTAGTATCTCTTGTACGACCATTTGTTTTGTCCCCATTCTATTTGTTCAACCTCATTTTTTAGGGTAAACAAACAGGCTCTGACGTCACAAACAAGCGTTTACGTCACTGTCGTGCGACGTAAACCATTAGCGCGAAATAATGGTCACGTGAGAGGAATTTCCATTAAAATAAAACCATTGTTAAAATTTTCGATTTACCTTAAATTTTGGGATTACCCGAGTAAAGTTTACCTTCCCGTAATATTACAAATGATTCGTGGATTATGACAGTATATTACGATTAAAATTCTTTCAACTATAAAGGGTATGTACCTTTGTATATGTGAGCCCTTTAACGAAAGATGAATATTAATATCCCAACCAAATATACAGCAAATGTTTAATGCGTCCGCAAGTTTTGACACACACACACACACACACAAAACACACACACATAAATATATATAAATATATATATATAAGATATGATATCTCACGAATCCACCTCTACACAGCAAAGTGTCCCGAGGGAAGCTGCGGGCCGAGAGGCTTGTGCACCAGACCCAACGAATGTATGTGCAGCAACGGCCAAACCCAAGAAAGATGTCCTCGCGAGGAAAATGGTAGGTCCAAAAAAACTTTGTTTAATATTACAGAACCTAACCAAAAATGGATAACTTTTTAAAAAGTCTTGAAAATTTTTTAATAAGTCTTTTGGAATCTATTATTCAGCCATACAGCCGCCCACGGAAGTTTGTAATATAGCGTGTTCTATATTGCTACCAATGATAGTAAAAGTTTATTTATGGAATGAAACCATAACGCATTTCTTATAAAATTGTATAAAATATTGCATTTCATGAACAGTTTATGTAATCGAAACAACCAGCGCCCATAGAATCGTTCGCAGTTGGACCACATTTATATACACTGTTCTGTGGATATTGATCAATTA
Organism: Ciona savignyi; assembly: GCA_000149265.1. Classification (NCBI taxonomy): domain Eukaryota; kingdom Metazoa; phylum Chordata; class Ascidiacea; order Phlebobranchia; family Cionidae; genus Ciona; species Ciona savignyi. The sequence continues at coordinate 1,898,736 of CH002827.1, read as the reverse complement.
GAATTGTCGAGTGGACTTTATATGTTCCTAAATAACCTAAAATATAAGATCTGTTGACATAAGACTGTCTTACATTGGTTTTCCAGCTAATGGTCCTGGTTGAGATGTTTTCATAGGCTTTTGTGTTGATATTTCGTCGAAATAAAACCGAATGTTGTGATAAGAACCTATTTCATGGCTCGTTTTGAACGGCTATAAATAATACAACCTTATTGCCGACCTTGCGGAAATTATTTTTAACTAGCCGAATTTCAATCTCTTGTACTTTAAATTACAAAGTAAACAAAGAAATTCACAAACTATAAAAGAACTGAGATCTTTATTTTGTATCTTTGTGTGAGGTAAAGTCTGTAAATCTGCAAAACGACATTTAAAATTAGGTTTGACACTTTAACTGTTTAACATTGTTGTTTTCTAGAACGACGATGCAACATGCGTTGTATGAACGGTGGTGAGTGCATGGACAACCAATGTAGATGTCCATACGGGTACACTGGACCACACTGTGGGCAACGTGAGTATACGTCATTTTTATTATCAGGGCAGGTTTTGAACCCATGAAGGGCTATGATCGTTTTTTAATTGTGCATGATTTTTTACATAATCGGTATATGACTCTGTCATGTTGACTGTTTGGTTTAGCTCAATAGTGTGTACCTAAGGTTAAAGTACATGTCTTGGGTAAATCCTTAATGCCCAACAGCGAGAATATAATTTAATCAAGCATCTATAGAATTTATTAATTAGGGAATTTGGAATATAGACGCTAAGTATTATGACAATTCTTATGGCCAGAAACTTGATTGCGAAAAGATATATATTGCACTTCTGTATAGAAAAAACACGAGAATATAATTTAATATTTTCAAATGTCTCCAGCAATCTGTGGACCTGGCTGCTTGAACGGAGGTCGCTGTATCGCGCCCGGGAGATGCGCATGTGTGTATGGCTTCACCGGAATGAGGTGTGAACGAGGTGAGGGTTCAGTGCTGATTGCAACATGCAAATGCTAACATTGCTCAGAAGAGTTGTTTACTCAATTTTAAACCAAAAGTGCACAGACTCTTCAATACGATTAGATCTTTTTTAATTTCACTTAGGTTCAAACCCGTGTAAATAACTTTCAGCCTTAGTGTAAATATACAAACAGCGCATTAAGTGTTTTAATAGGCTCATAATGGCCCACTGACGTTATAATCTTGTCCAGACTACCGCAAAGGACCGTGCTTCCACACACGTGTCAATGGAACGTGCAAGGACGAGGTTCCAGGGGTCATGTGCACGAAGCTCTTCTGCTGTGCCACGGTCGGTGAGGGCTGGGGACACCCTTGTGAGGAATGTCCTGCCAGAGTTGGAAACTGTACCAAGGGACGACTACCACCTCTGTGTTCAGGTTTGTGGCTTTGCAATGTCTGGGGGAGTTTATTCTTATACGATTATTAATAAAAAAATTATACATAGCGAATTTCGCGCCGTGCGCCGCTCACGTTTTTGTGAAGTGTATATTTAGGGCTATCATTTTAACCGAGTAGTCTTGTCCATTAAACAATGGAGATGTTGTTTAAACAAAGCAACCTTATTTAGGTGTTTTTTTAAAAAAACTACTAGGTTGTTTTTCGGCATTTCAAGAGCGTTAACGAGTTGTAATTTTCGGGGTCGGCGGTTTCCGTTCCTCATTTTGAAGATATTATCGTGTTATGTACATACAATTCCATTCAATCAGCTCACTATACACCTATGGGTATGCACGAATAACCACCCTATTGTTTCGTCACAGACATCGATGAATGCGAAATAATGCCGGGACTTTGTGACGGTGGAACTTGTAGGAATACAGATGGGTCTTTTGTCTGCGAATGTCCGAAAGGTTACAGGGCAGACACGCAGACACACCGTTGCGTTGGTAAGTGTGTTTTACCATAGGTTAATAATTTAATCTAAAAATTGAGAATGTTGTTATGTTAAACATTAGAAGAATTTGAAGACTCTCGCGGTTATACAGATTAGAACTAAAATCAGCTTTTGTAAATAGGGCTTTTTTGTGGTTAATGATATTGGTTATAAAAGTAGAGCTATTTTAATAACTACTAACCCAGAAAAGGAGGCCGTTAAACGTCTTGGTTTCAAGTTACGTTTGATTTCCGCTGAAATTAAACCTCGGGGCAAGATTTTGGCCGCGATATCTTGCAAGCTCAGCAATGTTGCCTTATTTTTAATTTTCGTTCCTTTATTCACTGTCTTGGGTGTTCATTTTTCGATTGTGCAACACGAATTTCGTGAGAACGGCCTGGTTCTGAGTAGCAAAGGTCACAGGTTAAATTGTGTTTCAGATGTGAACGAATGTGCCAGTTCAGACGTATGCACCTACGGCAATTGTATAAATACGGATGGTGGATTTATTTGCGAGTGTCCCCCTGATTACAAGTTATCCTCGGACAGTACTTATTGCATATGTAAGTAAACAATTTTTAATATTCTTGTAAATTTTCCGTGGTTTTTGTTTCAATCTCAGCATTGCACTTGTCCTTTTCCGCGTACGACTTTATTTTTCAGTTTATTTGATTTTTATTGTAGTTGTGTACATTTTTTAATAAAGGAACGAAAGCGACAACATTTAAACTTCTTATTTTGTTTGCAGCTGACAAGCCTGGACGGTGCTACACCGCCATTGAAAGCGGGATGTGTGCCCGACCTCTCTTTGAGCTCGTGCGCAGAACGATGTGCTGCTGTACTCCTACTGGGGAGGAAACGTTAGGAAAATGCTTTGCGGCAGTCGGGGAGACGGCGGAGCGTTGCCCAGCAGTCGGAACACGTAGGTTTCTTTGCCTGTCTTCATCTGACAATTCACTTGAGCAGTCCACCGGTATCGGATGGTCACAATTAAGTTATGAGACACACAACGAGGCTCACAAATGTTTTACTTTTATACTAATATACCATAGTAAGCTTGTAATAGACAATTAAAACGTTTGTCACCTAAGTAATGCGCCCCACATTTTGGTTTTAGACGATCATTTTTCTTATCAGAGTAATGTTATGTTTGTCATAAATACTGTGTAGTATGAGTTATCAAACTGCTACGTCTTACGATATCGCTGAAAAAATATACCTTGCAATTTGAAGTTATGACATTCATTTTTAAAATATTAACATTCATTTTTACTACTAGCGGAGTACAACAGAGATTGTGAGGACACCAGTAATAGCATACGACTAGACAGTGGGTTGTGTGAGCTGTTGGGAGACCAGGCTTGCTCCAATGGCCGATGCGTCAATCAACCAGAACAACGAACTTACTTCTGTGAATGCGAAGTCGGATACACCTCAAGCGATGATGGAAAACAATGTCTCGGTGAGTAATGTTGTTTATTACGTAAAATAGAGGTTTTCTTGTCTCGTCCAATGCGTTATTATGTCTTGTGTTTTGTTAGACCGGTTAATGGAACAATGCATATATTTTTTTTAAATGTAATATCTCGTTAAATTACAGTGGTTCCTGCAGTTATCTTATTGTTGAATGGCTATTTTTGTACACCGATCCGTTTTATAAAATTGTTGAAAACCCTTTTAGCGGTGTGGACGTGATCTTGTGTTCAGTTAGTCACCGATAATCACCCTGAGTCATTCAGATGTCGACGAATGCACGCAAGGAGGCAACTACCCCAGTGTATGCGGTCCCCATGGTACATGTCTCAACTCAGACGGCTCATATACCTGCCATTGTAGCCGCGGTTTCGAGAACGACGCTGGCAGCATGATCTCCTGCATAGGTATGGAAATGTTAATAACGCCAAGTGCGCTTTTATTGCCGCCCTATTGCCCCGAACCGGTGGCAATCAATTAGCCGGGTCTGGAGATATTTTCAGAAAAGTTAACATCAGCCTCAGCGATGGCCTATACATAGATAAAATAGTTTACAACCTGCCAAAACGTTTCCTTTATTCACCAATATTATGGCATATAGGAAGACTGGTTATAAAGAATGGAAGCTTGAACAACCAGGCGATTTCGGCGCGAATCCAGCGTTCGTGATGAGTCTCACGTTTCTTACACCAGACACTAGCGACATTAAACTACTCTTGAAGCAATTCAAGCTCATACTGTACCTAACTGTAATGATTCAGTATTGCTATATTTAAAAAAACCTTAACATCAGGAACGCATGACAAAACAATAATATAATAATGAAATATAACATTTATAATGTAATTATTAAGTAACAATTATCACCAGATATCGACGAATGTAGCCAAGATGGTCTTTGCGAAGACGGGGCCTGTGTCAACACCCGTGGTAGCTATGTGTGCAATTGCAACGACGGGTTCAGGCCATCTGCAACACAACTCGAGTGCGAAGGTAAGGTCAATGTTAACCCTTCCAGGTTTATAGACCGACTGAATAACGAATGAAAATCAGATTTAAAAGTTTTAAATTTATTTGAATTCTGACACGTTTTACGAAAAAGTGTAATTTTTACAAGTCGTTTACAAAACAGCAATTTATCATTCCAAAAGTTTAGAAGCAATTGGTACTAGATAGTAGAAATAGTTCAACTTTCCACTCGAAAAGAATTGTTACGAAGCACCACCCATCGCCCCAGCACTTACAAACCAATATTATGGCGTGAATATTTATTTCTCAAAACATTTCTATTGAATATTCCTTGTGTCCGATAGTAAACGGTTTATAATTTTCATCTTGATTTGCATTTCTGGAATGTAGGCCATTGTCAAACTTTGTTATTTCTCGAACGGAAGCCGATTGTCGAATATTTATGACGTAATAATAATGAATGTCGCGAAGGAAACCATAAGGGGAGATACGAATCGCCGATGACTTCGATTGAAAAACGGAAATAACAGAGCAATTAATTGGTTTGACACATTCGCCAAAATAGAATGACTTTAATTGTGAGGTCACGGCCAACAGTGATAAGATCTTGATTGTGGCTCGATGATAAATAAGGAAGTTTCTTAAATCGATTTCGACCGATTTTTTTAATATTTCCAATTTTTACTTTTTAACGAAATTTTTAAAACTTTTAATTTTAAGAGAAGGCGTCGTCTAAATTCCACAGAAATTAAAATCAGCTATGCCGGTCAGCGCTTAGTTGTTAGCTCGAAAATCGGTTCCTGGGTCGCAGACGACCTATGGAAGTCGGCCACTTTTCGTGTTCACTGTACCGTTAAGTTGGAACGGAAACCAAAATAGGCTTAGAACAACTTTTGTGAAATTTTGCGGTTAACTCTTGCCAACTTCGCAGTGAATCCGTATTTGGCGAGAAGTTGTGTATATAGGTCGCTGCCTTAATAAGTACAAATGTTTAACGAGCATTTGTTTTGTGAAGCCCGTATTAGCCTAAGCGCCGACAACGTTTTCAAACGTTTGGCTCGGAGGACTGTCGTTATCAATAATTTCTGCACTAACCAAAAGGACTAGAGAATTGGGAAATTCAAAACGAAATAATTAAATTTATAAATCCAGAAACGTTTTGCAGCGAAGCTCTATCTGTAGCAATACGTGTGCACGTTTGGACCGCCGCATTGAAAACCGCGCGTTTCACTCAGCGCCTATTACAAGATCAGAACCGCGTAAAACACAAGATCGTTATCTCGCTTACTCGATCTATCATACATTAACATGAACTGCAACCTAGCAACACATACCGCGACTTCAGTGTAGATTTTCGAGGTTAAGTAACCAATTGAAAACATCAAACTAATGATGTACTTACTTGTAAGTAAATTGTTTGTGTGCTACTGACATGTTGTCTTAATTAATCAGGAACCTTTTTTGGGGGGGGAACAGACCATGCTTTTTATTTATACAATCGCACGGTTAAGCAACCGCACCAAATTAACATATTTTTAATTATAGCTATAAATTATAAATTTTTAAACATTTATAGTGACCCTATTTTATTCACCTGGCGTTCACGAAATAAACATAAACACAATTCAATTTTGATAATTGCAATATTCCTTTAATTTAAAGCTTGTAGTACTCGCAGACAGTACAACAATATTTACATTGTTTTTTTTCATAATAATCCTTTTAACACAACCTTGCCATACAGACATCAACGAGTGCGTTGAACAAGAAGGAATTTGCGAGAACGGACGCTGCGTAAACGCTGGAGGTTCATTCCGATGTATCTGCAACCCCGGTTTCTTCACTTCTCCAGACTCCACCTCTTGTCTGGGTCAGTTGATCTTAAATGGTTTTTTAAATGATTTAGCAGGATTTCCTTAATTTTTTTTTTGGAATTTTTTGTTTGTAGAAAAAAAGTACAGGGTTCATCTCAATATAGTTTCTTGTCGTATTTTACCATTTTGTATTTGTTGAATAATTTTTAGTTGATACGCTAATGGAAAACCAACTTCAAAAATTTATTGGACGAAAACCCATATTTTATGAATCCATGTTTTTTTTCCAATAGACCTACTACAAAGTTTTGCTAAAAGTTTGTATCCAGATATTAGTGTCGTACGTTGTTCTTTTAAGTATTTAGGGAATTATCTAATTAATTAAAATATTTACCAGATGAAAATGAGTGCGAACGAGACAACATGTGTGCCAATGGTGAATGTGTTAACATGGATGGTCGATACAAATGTGTCTGCAACACTGGATACCAACTCTTGGTGAGTACTTTTTTGATCCAGTTTTAAACCCATGATGGGCTAGGCACAAGGACCGTTTTTGTATAGAAGTCGGTATATGTATTGGTCGCGCTAACCTATCGGCCACTCAAACGTACCTCTTGGAAAGTATTGCTGTGTATGCAAAGTGATGCAAAATGCATTACCTAGTACAGCAAATGTTACCAAATCTCCAAAGCACACCATATGTCAATCTAAACCACATTCCTAAGGTCCCAATTATTAAATTTGCACAAATGTGAACCTTGGAAAACACACCTGTAAATAAGCTAAATTTCCATCACGACACTATCTTAATTTCATTTCACAGGCAAATGGACAAAGTTGCTCTGATATTAATGAATGCAGCATGAATCCTTGTGAAAATGGTCGATGCGAAAACAGCGAGGGATCATTCCAATGTCATTGTCATCGATTCCAACGTCTTGATTCAACTGGGACCAGATGTGTGCTTGGTACGGCATGAGAATCCTGTTTTATCACATAGATGTCTAAATTACCATGTTTACTTATAGTTTAACTGATTTGTTTTGGTCATATATTGTATTTTATTAAGTTGATTCTTATTCTCTTTTCTCATAAGTGCATCTTTTTTTATAAAACATAGTCCTATTCTTGTGTTTTATTATACATAACCTGCGACTGCATACACAGTATTAAAAATAAGAAACAGAATTTGATGTAACGCATGCATTATTTCCAATAGACCAAACAATGGGAGATTGCTTCAGAGGTGTCCGCAACGGGCAATGCCGGGCCAGGAATGCTCTCACAGGAACAAGTACGAGGTCGGATTGTTGCTGCGCCCTTCCTGGTGCAACCAGTGCATGGGGAGAATCATGTGAACCATGCCCTGAAGTTAGAGATGGTGAGTGGTTGGTACCGGAAACATGGAGGTTATGGTGGATTATGTGTTTTGTTTTTGATAAGACAAGTTTGGTTGTTTTAATAAAAGATCCGAATGAGTCATTGTTAAAAGCGATTGACTGTATACATGAGCTGCCATTTAGAATGTGATTTACACTATAAATAAGTTACAGTGGGACAATGTTATCTGAATAAATAATCCATTATGGCAAAAGGTTGACCATGAGGTTTAAAGTAGACTAAAATTGGTATGGATTTAGCTTAACAATATCTTCTTCTTCTTGATGTAACTTGTTTTACAACCTTTTAGCGGACTACACCGTTCTATGCCATGAGGTTGAGATTAGCAACATTTGTGAGCTTTTGGTGAACCCATGCGAAAACGGAGATTGCTTAAGAATGGGAAACAACAAGTATAGATGCATTTGCAACAAGGGATTCGTTGTCGCAGACGACCAGTTGTCTTGTGTTGGTGAGTAATGCTATTGTTCTACTTTTTGCCGTAGTTTAATCACAAAAATCACCCTACACAAACCTACTGCATTCATAGGCTGAAGAAATTGACGATGGACACAGAATTGATAAAAAAGTCTTAAAAATAAAATTCCAAAAAATCTTTTTTAACTAGTTAATAATGTTAGAATAGTTTTGGGAGTATATATCTGCAAAAAAAAACATTCCTTTTTTAATGTTTGTACATGTTTGCTAAATTAATATTATAAAATTTATTGAATTTGCAATAAAATAACCTAACTGTTATAAATAATTTTAAAACCTTCTATTACTTTAAAATATTATAGTTGTTTAAAGACCTCATCAGTTTCATATTCGCAAGCACATTAACACTAGAAGTATGCAAGTAGTTGGAATTTTACTGATTTTTGTCTTTAGATGTTGACGAGTGCTCAAAGAACCTTTGCAGCAATGGAGCTTGTCGTAACACCCCCGGCTCATATTCGTGTACTTGTCATGATGGATTTCTGCTCCGCGGAGATGTCTGCGAAGGTAGGGGTTTGAATCGTTTAAATATTTTATCAACCGTTATATGATCTGTTTCACAAAGAGTTAAGAAAATTAAACTTCATACTGGGACCAAAATATAGATATATCAACATTTTTGGTTCTTTTTGAAAAATTTAAACATTCAAACTTGAACATTGTGTTAGATAACCAGAAATAATACACTTTTGTTAAGTCCCTATGTTATTTTAAATCAGTTTACTTTGTTTATATCTACAAAAGAACTTCAATGAACTAATGAATAATATTTTACTTTTAAAACTTTCTCGAAATACATTTTTAAATAAACCTTTCAAATAACTTTTATACGTAAGTAAAATTACGTATTGTATAACGATTATACAACTATAAAGAGCAACATCCACCGTGACAAATACGTTTGGTGGTAACATTCGTTCTTCAAATAAAAGTTTTCTATTTGGGCATCTTTAATATGAAATTTTAATAAACATTTCAGACATTGATGAGTGCGTCTCCAATCCTTGCACTCAAGCACGTTGCGTGAATGAACCAGGCTCATACAGATGCGTTTGCAGCGATGGATTCTCACTGGATGTTACCGGACACATCTGTTATGGTGAGTACTAGTAAAATATATTTGGATCTCAATTGCTTTGAGTTTGATAGCCACTTTTGCTAAACTTTAGCTCCCTTGTGCCATTACTTCAACCCTGTGTAATCTATGTGACAGACTAGTTTAAAGTTTATATGAGCAACACTCTGTAATATGTCTTGTTTATCAGCTGCGAATGTATACTAAACCTTACCGAGCTTTTTCTATCTACAGATGTAACTGTTGGACGATGTTGGAGAAGTTATGTTAACAATGAGTGCTCTGGAAACATTGGAAACCGGCTTCTTACTAAAGAAGAATGTTGCAACACCCTTGGACAAGCTTGGGGCAATGTTAACTGCAGGCCATGCTCAGACTTTAGTAAGTATCCTTTAATTCAGCATTTTGTTGTACAGCCTATTTAACAATAATTTGGGATAGAAAGTTCCTCCAAAATATTTGATGATATAACGAGAAACCCTATAACATAATGCATAATATTCTTGCAATAGTAGAATTTAAAAGATCTAGAATCAGTACATTTGCAATAGCTTTAAAGTTCCAGTATTATTTTATCACAGTACTCTAAAAGATTTTTCTTTCGCAATTATAAAATTTTACCTTTTTATTGCCCTTGATATTTATGTTGCTAAATGTTTTTGCCCACAGCATTCCCATGCGACCATGGCTACAAGCTGAACATCCAAACGAATGAATGCGAAAACATTAACGAGTGTGACATAGGCGTCTGTGAAGAGGGTGCTGAGTGTGTCGATCTTGATGGATCGTTCCGGTGCGAATGTTCACCCGGGCTCACACTGAGGTCCGATGGCACCTCCTGCACCGGTAGGAACACAAAGTTATTTTTAATTTTGTTCTGTCACATCATATATAGAGTCTAACCTAGATTTTAGTATGTTAGTATAGGTGGAATGTAGGCATAATAGACATGATACTAAAGTAAATCCCAAAATGAGACAAAGAATCAAAACGCCACAAAATTAATGAAATGCATATCTGTCTTATCACCATTTCAATTATAATTGTTTTACATGGGTCCGAATTATCCATTTGTTTTGCTAGAAACAAGAAGATACTATGTTCTAATATAAACTACAGTCTTTACAAATTATATACATTGTGTGATTTATTGCCTTTGCAAAGAGTTTTACTAAATATTGTTTTAAATAACTATACCTACCTTCGTTGTGGAATCTTTTTAGTTATGTTGCATCTTTTAACCGAACCCACTCGGCATTCCAGATGTCAGAGTTGGAATCTGCTACCAAGAAGTGTCAGAGGATGGATATTGTTCCGGTACATCAGCGGACACAATACTTATGACGAAACACCAATGTTGCTGCACTGTGGGTCAAGGGTGGGGCAGTCCATGTGAGACATGTCCCGAGAAAAACACACAAGCGTGGAGAAAGCTCTGTATTCCTGATGGCTTACGTGAGTAAAATTGTGATTTTTTTCGTCGATACTGGTTCTGTGAAATCACACTTTACCTGTTTGGGAGATTTCCATGATTTGTTTTAAACACATCTACAATACAGGGCTGTTCTTTAGGATTTGCTTTAGGACAATCAACTCGATTCCGATTCTTTTTCAAGTTGATTCCTATTCTCAATTATTCTGTTTTTTAGGATAAAGGAATAGGATACATGTTCTTTACATCATAAGTATACTAATCTTTTGTATCTTAGGTTATTTACAAAATAAAATATTTTAGAAACCTTAAGGAAGTATATCAGTCATCAGAGCAAATATTTGATTTTAAAACACTAATTTGAGAACTTAGCAATGCTATACATACTGCATAGGCTATATAATATAAGAACAGTCAATGTATTTCATTGAATATTTATGCGGATAATTAAAAATTCAACTGAAACCAATTCCGAATTGAGTTGAGTAGATATCTGTATTCAAAACGCACATCCCTACTCCCATAGCCGGGTTTTTGCACCTAATCCAAAATATAGTCAGTCACATTTTGCATAATTCTGATGGTTACAATCAGATTGATTGTTTCAAAATTATGGCATAATTTTTTTCCAGTTACATAGTGGGGATAAAATGGGTTGTCGCTCAAAAATCCAACCAATTGCTCTACAAAAATTTGTTGTAGTTTGTTGTAATTTTTATGTGGTGTCACGATTATTGTAAAATTGGCATGTGTAAACACATGTTTTTTATAGGTGGTGGCATTACTGTGAACGAGTGCATTCTCTTTCCCAACCTCTGCATTGGTGGTGAGTGCAAGAACACCGATACGAGCTTTACATGTCTGTGCAACCAGGGCTACACACTCGACGAATCTGGCAACAACTGCACGGATATTGATGAATGCGTCATCAGGTTGGTCGGGGTTTGTGGTTTTATTGATATGTCTGCAAATTTGGGTTGATTGGATCAGTTTAATTTTTGCAGTACATCATTATATTAATTAAGAACATGAAACAGCAGTATTAGGTGTAATATTTCATTCCAAAAATATGAGCATCCCCATTTAAATCCCCTTAAACAACAGTAAGTGGCCCGTGAACACGGCCATACAGAATAAAGGTAAGGTTTAATATAGAACCTAGAACTTACAGGCTATGTGTGCTGTAACCAACCTCACAAAACACAGAAACAATTCAATCATTGCAGCCCGGGGCTTTGTGGAAATGGCGTTTGCATTAACACCGGTGGAGACTTTACATGTGATTGCGAAGAAGGTTATGAGGATTCCGTCACTCTGAAAGTTTGCACAGGTAGGCTGCTGTATAAGCAGTAGCTCCAATCTTAGCTCCGAAAAAGTTTTTCTTGTGTAGCTCAAAATTTGTTTTAAATAAATTTTAGTATTTTGTAAAATTCATTCCTAGATATTTCCAGTAAAACTGTAAAAAGGTTAGAAATCAAAACTACAATTTGTTTTGTGATTTCTAAATTTTTAAATATTGACATTCACATTTTTTTAATATATAGTATTTGCAACATTTTTAGATATAGTAGTATCAATATTTAGAGACAGTATTTTTATAATATATAACATTGTTTTCTAAATAATTAAAAAAAATGATTTATGACATTTCATGATGCTGATATTTTATACACGAATCTCCACAACACTCCTAGATATTGATGAATGTTCGCTGCCCGGACATTGCACCGGAGGAACTTGCTTCAACACGGAGGGAAGCTACGAATGCGCTTGTCCTCCTGGAAGATCACTCGGTCCTGATGGAACCAATTGTGTTGGTGAGATCTTCTACTTATTACTGATGTTACACTAGTAGGCGAGCATCCATGGTAGCTATGTGACCAGGGTTTTAGGCCTTAATGACTTGTTGTTTTGTTGTTACTCAAGACCACCGATATTGCACTGCATCTTAAACCACAGGGATTTAAAATGCATTGAACACATAATATATTAACTTTAGAATCTTAATTGTAGATTTAAGGTGTTTCATGACAGCATGCATAAAGCTTCATATAATCATAATAGCTCTAGCAGCTTGGACATAGGGGGTTTTATGATACTTTTAGCTTATTTCTTGCCTATAAAAATATGCAAATGCCATACAAACTATACTCACACCTTTTAAACTTGAACAGATGTTGATGAGTGTGCATTGAGACCGGATCTGTGTGAGCCAAATGGGAGATGCGAGAACATGTTGGGCTATTACATGTGCATTTGCGATGTTGGCTACATTCCTACTCCTGATGCAAGAGACTGTGTTGGTAAGTATGATGAAATGTGTCCATCAAACAAATCTTAGTATAACCATTTGGTCTAAATGTTTAAGTATTTCCTTTCATTTGCGACATTTAATGTTAATTCTTTAAAATGTTTTTTTAATCTTTGCGGTAATGTGATTTCGCAGCACAAAAGTGTAGTATGTGTTTTACTGTTTGCTGCTTGAAAAGAAGGCATGCTTAGTAAAATTAAAACATTGATAACATATTACACTAAAATAAAGTCAAATTTTAATCAAATTAACTTTAGTAAAACTAATGTTTTGAATTTCCTTCAATGGTCATAGCAACCTTCATTTTATTCCAGATATTGACGAGTGTTTAGATAACAATGGTGGTTGTCACATGGGATGCACAAACACAATCGGATCGTATGAGTGCAGTTGTGACGATGGGTTCGTACTGGCATTTGATGGACACACATGTGCAGGTTATTTTTTGTTATTTACTACATTTTTGTTGAAATGATTTTAGCAACATGCTTCTGGGTACTTTGGTTGTATTCTACATTTGTAACCGGGCGATTCTGGGTTTAATTTCCATCTCAGTTGTAAGTAGGCCCCTGTGCTTGTGCACCCTAGCAAAATTTTGTTCTTGTCGTAATTAATGGATATCTTATCCATATGCTGCAAAGGTTTAACTGTTGGTATCAGGTTTTACTTTATATCTACTTTACTCAGACCGAGACGAATGTATGGAGCAGATGAACAGATGCGACGGTGGTACTTGTGAAAATACCGATGGTGCTTTCAGATGTGTTTGCTTTGATGGGTTCATGGCGACTGCTGATTTACAGTGAGTTTTTTGTACTTTATTTAATTAGCTTTCTAGAAAATTCAAACATTATAAAAAATGCCACCTGGTATATTACAACCCCTTTATTTTGGAATCATTTAGAAGCCATTTGAAATTTTGAGCACACCTTAATGTATATTTGTAATATACTTAGTATAAAAATGCTTTGTTTTTATCTGTGTATGTACATTTTGTGCTGTAATAAATTGAGTTTTCTGTCTACCTTGACTTAACCAAAACGTGGCTTAATAAAAACTAAACTTCCTAGAAAATACCACACTATCTGTCAATCTCTTAAGTTCAATATTTGACTATATTTTACTACACAGTAAAAGTAAAAGATTTATAATTAACTTTCAAGTTTTACAGTCACAATTCGATTACGAAACCATTTTTTTTAAATTTTATAATTAGTTACATTTATTGTCTTGTGCAAGAGTGTCTAAGTCATAATTTTAACTTACTGCTTTTCATGTTACCTAAATCATATATCAAAATTGTTACAGCACCTAACATTTTATTTTCCAATTATACCTGTACTGTGCAATTAAACTGTTCTGTGCAGTTTCGTTGCTTTTTCTTTCAGTTTTATTATTAACGGTTATGGTCTATTATTAACGTTTTACACCATATTTATTCGGCTGTTATTTGTGACACACAAAAAATTGATTCTTATCACTCCAACCCATAGATTTTGCGAAGATATCGACGAGTGTGCAATGAACGCGAACGTGTGCATGCACGGCAAGTGCCATAACACCCGGGGGTCGTACACCTGCAACTGTGAACAAGGATATTGTGTTCCTCAAGGCCAGATGATCTGTGTTGGTCAGTGCTCTGTGTAATTATGTTTCATAGTCCAATGAATGGTTGGACTACAATAAAATGGTAGGGGTAGGTCCAGGGTAGCGTCAGGACCAGGAATGTAGGCAATAAAAAGCTTGCCTTACCCCAGGATGTTTCGGCTCTGTATTTAATTCAATAATTTGTGCAAATCAAAAATCATACTTAAGAGTAATAACCACAATATTAAAGAATAAATGCTAGTAGACTTATCGGCTGCACCTATCATTGCAACAAATGCAACAAGAATTCAGATAATAAAAAAGGGGTTAAGCAAGAATTTAAAAAAGAGATGCAACAAGAATAATTTAAATTAATCTATTAATTGGCCTTCGTTAAACACCTGTGTCAGATGAATTAAAGGAATGAATCATACATTCTATCAAAATGCTGAAAAATTCCCCATAAATAACTCTACTTTACACAGATGAGGACGAATGTGAAATGTCGAAACACAACTGCCATGTCAACGCCGATTGCAACAACACCGAAGGAGGTTACAACTGCCACTGCATACCTGGCTTCCATGGGGATGGCTTTATGTGCCACGGTTCGTTCCATTAAAAAAAATAAATTTATAAATTTAACCCGTAAAAAGTTCTAACAACGGTTTCAATAATCTACTATTTAAGAATACTAATGCGTGACAACTAAAAAGGTTGAGATTCAGCTAAAAATTTAAATTTTTACGATTTTTATCAAAGAATTGTAAAACCTTCTACAACAGTTTGATTTTTATTTTGTTTATTCTTTCAGTAACAATGTACTTTTTATTCCTTTTTGTTTTTTGAGCTTTAAAGTTTTCGTTTAAACCAACCCCATTTGTGTGCAGATGATGACGAATGTGCCATGGGAACCGCACTGTGCCACGAGGTCGCTACGTGCACCAACAAACATGGAAGCTATGAGTGCAATTGTGACGAAGGTTACCATGGAGATGGCTTCTTATGCTCTGGTAAGTTCTAAATGAAAATATCATTTTTCAACATTTTGTTTCTACTTATTGTCCCGTCCTGAATTTTTTGTTATGCATTTAGGATTGCCTGTTAGCATTATAGCATTCCATACAAAAAATTAGCTTTCTGTACAGTTATATACATATTGGTCTGTACAAATAATTAAACCTCCTAAACAACTTTAAACTTTTATGTTTTATATATACCTATTTAAAATTTGCTGTACATCATGTATCCTAGTTAAACCGAAAATTACCTTTCCCCACCAGACAAAGACGATTGCATTGAGGATGATTCATTATGTGGCCCCCATGGTCAATGTTTGAATGTAGATGGCAGTTTCGAGTGCGATTGTCCGATGGGATTCGTTACAACAGATGACAGGAAGGCTTGCAAAGGTATACCATAGATTTATCATACTA
>CH002827.1:1853833-1882768 GCA_000149265.1 Ciona savignyi | reverse complement strand
TAGTTTGCCCATGTGTGATGCTTTAGTATTTTTGTATAATGCAGGCTGGCCAATGTAAGCCATAAAAATCAATAAAGTATATTCTATTTGTTTACACTAAACTGAATTGGAGAGTATTGATACATGTAATATTACATACCTTGGGTTGGATTATCATTTGAAAGGATTATTGCATTAAATAGTTTTATCTGTAAGTATATTAGTATAAATTAAAATATTTAAGACTAATTTGTCGATACAATCTTATAAATTCCTCCAACAGATATTGATGAATGTTCTATCGAGGGTATCTGCGTGAACGGCCGGTGCCACAATGTACCCGGGACATTCAGATGCGTCTGTCTTGATGGGTAGGTGCTGTGGGATATAGTGGATTAAATCATAGCAAAACACCATATTGGCTGATTAGCTCATACCGCATGTCCGACAGTGTGGTTGTATCGAAATTAGGTGCTAGCAATTTTTTTTGAACAGCACCCTTTTTGAGTGGATGTAGCTTAAACCCTTTTTAACATGGTTAACAAAAACTGTAGCAATATTTTTATTTCTACACTCATCATCTGATAAGCTGACCGAGGGCATGAAGTAATATAACAATTGTGTTGGGGATAAAGATTAGTATTCCAATGGGTCTTCTTAATTATAAGTCCAATATCACAATCACACAATTATTGCGTTATTATTGGGTAAAATATATAGGTTCTATATATCTGGAAATTTTACCAAATCTGTTACCATCCTAGTAAACAAAATTCAAACCTAAGAATAAAGTAGCAGATTTTTAATTAACCTTTACCTAGTATCTTTAGTATGCAATACCCAACCTCCCCAGGTATGAGAAAGATGACCAGGGAGCAAACTGCACGGATGTTGATGAATGCACCAACCTTGCAAACTGCATCAACGGGATGTGCGTCAACACTGACGGAACTTACGAATGTCAATGCCCCGAAGGCTTCCAGAAGAACCCCACTGGCATTGGTTGTGTCGGTAAGTTGTGGGAATATGATAGTGCCGGGCATGCAATTATGTTAAATGCAACGGTGGTGGTTAAGTGTGGGCTTGAGTGCTGGAAAAATACGGTAGCAGGGTGGTAGTGGTATGTGGATACTTGAATATCGAATATAAATTTGTGATTATCGATAAAAACTGGTAAATCTGCAATCACTAAATCATGTTAAATGCTTTCACCGTACTTTAAGTGGAAATATTTTGTCGCATACATAACTGTCATAAAGGTGTGTCGTACTTTTCCCACAAAATATAAAATCCACAAAAATCAGATACACTGGTCAACCATAACCCTATCAATTCCTCCTTAGACACAAGAACTGGAAACTGCTTTAACAGTGCAGAGGGTGATGAACTTGCCCCTATCTGCACCGGACAAATCGGAACTGACGTCACTAGAGGAACCTGTTGTTGTATTGACAATGCTGGGGCATGGGGAAACCCTTGTGAACTTTGCCCCAGTGTCAACTCATCTGAGGTAATTTGTTTGGGAACCATTATAATTAAGGAGCTACAGTTTATAATGTTAATGAACAAATAAAATATAGAAACACTTCAGTCTGGAAAGTTTATTGGGGTCTCAAACTTTGTGCAAAAAAATAGTTCACCTATCACATTGTCAAAGTCATAGAAAAAGTGCAGAAATATTAGATTTCATACATACATGAAATGCCAAGTTCCTCTTACTTGACCAAGTCTTACCATTGTCTGTTTTTATTTATTTTTTTTTGTCTGTTTATTTTTTTGAACTTTCTATTTTTGGGACAATACTAAAGTTTTGACAGATCTTAATCAATAAGCTTGTTGATGGTCTACAGGCTGGCTGATGGTTGTGTTATCAAAACTAGTCATCAGCTAGATTGTTGTTGTCCTTGTCCAAGGCACTTGGCGAACATCACCAGAACCCAGTTTAACTTTTCTGCATCAAGACAGATAACACAAATATACACTATATTCTATATATACACAATCATCCATATTTCTGTACATTGCACTGAGTTATGCAATAACACATATCAGATTGAATGCATGCCTGAAAGTTTCTTCTAAAACAGCATCATCGGTTCTTATTCAAATAAAACTTTGTCAAAATGTTTAATTTATCTACAGTACCACACCCTGTGTCCTGGAGGACCTGGCTTCCGCACCAACCCGATCACTGTTCTTCTGGAGGACATTAACGAGTGTGTGGAGGTGCCTGGTGTGTGCAGAGGCGGCAAGTGCATCAACGGCTTCGGCACCTACATATGCGAGTGCTCCATGGGATACCAACTCAACTCAGCAACAAAGACTTGTGAAGGTTTGTTACTTTTCGTTACTTTTTTTATGGTGGTAAACAAAATATTATTTGAGTTTTCCTTAGCAAGAAATGATAGACAAATGCAACAAAAGAGTTAAAACAAAATAAAATTTGTATCTAAAACTAATACATGTCGTCGGCAGTAGGCGTAGCTTCTGAGCTATTTTTCTTCTGTTTATGGTTTATAAACCATTCAAGCTATAAACTTATTTGCAAAACGACCGTGTGCTTTTGAAATGTTTTTTTGTACTTTTTTTAACAAGCTAGTTTTTATGCCCATTTATTGAAAAATATATACGACATGGCCGCACTTTCTATGTAGTCAAACGGGAGCATTAAGAATCCTTTTTTTACGTGGCTATATTTTATACCTGTAATAGGCTTGTCATTACTATATTTTGTAATACTATAATAATAAATCAATCGGACGTGCTAGCCAATTGCCACACAACCGTCCTAACAAGCTCCCTTACCCGTCAACAGACATCAATGAATGTGAAGGCGACACAAGTGACAACGAATACGACGTGTGTGGAGCTGGTCTGTGCCTTAACACAGTGGGAAGTTATAACTGCCAATGTCCTGAAGGCTACAAGTCAATTATGGGGGGAAGGAAATGCGAAGGTGACAACCACAAAAACAGATTTTCAACAATTTACTTTTTTAGTATAGAGTATTAAATTAGTTTTGGGATATTAAATTTAGTTTGTTACTGTAGAAAATTCGTCTTGGTTGTATAAATCGTTAAAGTTTATTATGATGTTTTTCTTATCTTTTTGTGTGTGTGTAAATGTTCAGTAAGCCAAATATTTTTTTGCGAGACAAAATATATGGGATAGTTTGGCACCCAGCTAAATTTAATATGAAAGGTACAATTAAAACGCCTAATTCAACTATGCTTCTTTCGGCATTCATCAAGACGGTTTTGTTTCTAAATATAAATACATTGCATTTTGTAATTTTTAAACAATCACAAAATCAACAAACGATGACGCTCCAAATTTACCCAGATATCAGAGAAAAGTCGTGCTACAGATACTACAACGCATCAAGCAGCGATTGCTCAAGTCCACTTGACTTTGTACTGACAAGAAAGAAATGTTGCTGCTTCTCAAACATCGGTCAGGGTTGGAATAACCCATGCGAGGTATTTCAACATTTTTTTTAATTTACATTTTTATGTTTAGCTATTTACGCATACAATTTTCAATACACTCGTACAGCTGTTACAAAGTGTTTTTTTTATGGGTCCCCTCATGTTTTGTTTTCTATATATTGTATACACCTCTTTAATATTCTAAGTATTTAATTTTATAACAGCCATGCCCAGCTACTGGTTCAGACGCATTTGCTTCAGTCTGCGGATCTGTTGATTTCATTCGAACAAACGATATGTGCGGGCAAATCAATAATCTCTGTGAGAATGGAGTATGCATTTCAACGGAGGACGGCGGCTACACGTGCGAATGCTCGCGGGGATATGAGTTTAACAGAGACCTTATTTCTTGTGAAGGTGCGTGCACTGTTATAGGATGGGATAAGTTTTTCTTTATAAATAGGAAAAGACAAGGGACGCTATCACATGAGCAATCATCAAATTACGTCGCACCCACAGTCGGGTTACCAAGGCTATTGACCTGTGATGTGTTCGATTGAGGCGTTCTTTAAGATTTAGTACAACTAATTAATCCACCAGGCCCAGTTGATGTCATTTGCAAGCTTATATTTAACCATTTACCCACAGATATCGATGAATGTGAGGAGGAAGACCTTTGCTTTGCGGATTCGGTTTGCACAAACATGCCAGGCTCCTACGTGTGCTCGTGCATGGAGGGCTTTTTGTTTGACGAGATTAGTGGTACCTGCGTCGGTGAGTTTGATGTGCAGTGGGAAGTGTCTGTAAAATCAGACTAGGGGAATTATTTTCGTATACACAATATATGGAAGAAAATGATCATAATCTTAACCATTGGGTTCTTATAATTGAATAAACATGTATTTTTACAAAAATGTGCTACGTGTGTATCTTACATACAATTACAGAAAATCATACTTATTATTCAAATTGCAAATTTCTACTTTAGGCCTTTAAAGTTTTAAACAAATAAGAAAAAAAATGAATTTGGCCACAATGAACCTTAAAGCGTTCTACCAATACAGTGTAAAAAATTTGAGGTATAAAAAAAACAATTTCCGTAGACATTGATGAATGCAACCTTGGAAGTACATGCACCAACGGGGCTTGCACAAACACCAGAGGAGGATTCATATGCGACTGCAACCAGGGATTCGTGCCAATCAACAATGACAAAGCTTGTGAAGGTAAGAACTTGGTTGTTTATATGTTGATAGTAATATATTTTGTCTAGTTGTACAAACATAGCTCATTTAAGAACGTCGTTGCCATTTTGTATTTCATTGACACACAAATTTAACGACCGTGTTTGTTTACTTCGTACTGACAAAGTACAATAACTGTCATATGTTAAGTAATTCGACTGTTGATAGAAGTTAAATTGGCCGATTTACATATTTCCTAAACCTTTTGTACGTTTACTGTCACCTAAATTCAGATGGCTTATGTCATCTCGCAGTGTGCGTGAGGTGTATTTTTAAATAATGCCAACAAACAGAGTACCTAATTTACTGATTTAATCTGTCTCACACCCCAGATGTGAATGAATGTGACAGAGACCCTTGTGGGCGAGGTGTTTGCCAAAACGTCTTTGGAAGTTTCACGTGCACCTGCGACACTGGATTCCGAATCTCTGACAACGGAGATTGCGTCGGTGAGTTGTTTTCGAACCTTAAAATTTAAATTTATGGAAAAAAAACATTCATAACCACATAGCAACAAAAAATTGGCACCATATATGGAAAGAAACCGTTTAAAACTTATTAAAATATTACCACAATTTCCCATAAAAATATTGTCAAATAATAATATTCAATATTTTTTCAGACAAGAATGAATGTGATGAAGAAGGGCAATGTAACAATGGTATTTGTGACAACACACCTGGAGGATTCGCTTGCGATTGTGACGAAGGTTACACCGTCACACCAGATGGGAGAGTTTGCATTGGTGCGTTTCCTTTTTATATCAGTTGTTTAAACACATAGAACATGTTAAAAACTACAAAATTTATGTTATTTTGTATATTTTTTATGTTTTTGTAAAAAAGCTTTTTTTACGAAAAATGAAAAAAATCACTGTTTTTGTGTTTAAATTTTAATTAATAATATCTTGAATACAAAAATACGGCGAAAACATGAAAATAACCAAAATTATATTTTTGTAAATTCTAAATTCCTCAACTATTAATATAGTTCCAAAAGAAAGTCACCTTTAAAGCAAGAATATATCAGTATTCTAATATATCGACATGCAAAACATCATATATCGACATGCAAAACATAATATATAAGTATGCAAAATAAAATACTTTGTAAAAAAACAAAAATTATCCGTGTCTTGTCCCACAATGTCTATGCATCACTTGACGCCAATTACGGAATAAAATTCCCCCCAATTAGACACCGACGAGTGCACAGAAGACCCTATTGTGTGCGGCATCGGAACTTGTCAGAACATGGACGGCTCATTTAAATGTTACTGCCCCGACGGATACACAAGCGAGAGTGGGGCTGCTTGTGTCGGTAGGTGTTCCTTGAATGTATTTATATGTTAACTGAGATTATCTGTTTAAAATTAGTGTCTTTACCAATGTGATGATGACGAGCCTTTCATGCTCGAAAGATATCTCATCTACTTAGGTCAAGCATGTAGTCAGCTTTGAGATACTGGCAGTCTTGACCGTTACCTCAACTGGCAGTCTTGACCGTTACCTCTACTGGCAGTCTTGACCGTTACCTCTACTGGCAGTCTTGACTGTTACCTCTTGAATCCGTTATAGCAGCCGGGTGCTGGAGCGCCCGGGTCTTTTAAAACCTATATTTCTCATATATTGTTGCACCAGTACGGTGTGTGGCAAAATGGTTAACTCGACCGATACATATACGACTACAATACAAAACGGTCCGAGTAACGATTCCATCATGGGTTTGAAACTTGGCTCGATTAAAAAAAATAAAAAAAAATATTGCTGAATCATTTAAGATGTGAACGAGTGTGAGGCTGGTGACAAATGCATCAACGGCGCTTGTGTCAACACTCCTGGAGGATTTGAATGCGACTGCCCAGAAAACAGCATCGTTAGTGCGAATAAGAAGACCTGTATTGGTAAGTGAGGCATATTTTTTGAAACCAACGCATGGGAGTATTTTGTAGGGACTTCTTTTCTGTCTTTAGTAATTATTTTTCCGCAGTGTAAATTTTTAAATGTGCAGAAGTGATGTCATTGTATTATAAGTATTTTACAAAATTATGTAGTGTAAGTGCAACAGTTCATCTTGTTATGTTATACCTTCGTTTAACTATTGCATGTTAGTATGTATAATATTAAATATTTTAAATAAATTACGTAACATACTTCATTGGACTTAGAATATCAAGATTTTATGCTGCTATTAACAAACTGTTCTGTGATGTCACAGACCAACGTGAAGCCCATTGTTACGAACAAGAATCGCAAGGTGTCTGCTCTCTACCTGGCAATCACGCAGTGAAGATCTCGACGTGCTGTTGCCAATGCACAGGCGGCGGCTGGGGATCGGCTGAAGATGACTGCGAAGCTTGCCCGAGCAACGGGACCCTCGAATTCAAAAACATCTGTCCGAACGGATGCGGTTTCACTCCTGATGGAATCGGTGAGTGTTCGTCCCTTTTTTGTGCTGCATTTGATGTCCCACACTTATGTTAGTAACTACCCGTATGCGATGGTGGATAGGATAAAAGAATATGATATTCATGTTTATCTCCGTGAATGGAAAAACCAGGGGAGTTAACACATGGGCAATCGTCAGATCACCTCGCACCCACCGTCGGGTTACCGGAGCTATTGCAAAGTGTTGCAATTCACACATACCTTTAATTTGATAAAACCCATTCATCGACTGGGTTCAGGTTAAGTGCCTTGCCTAAGGACACAGTCGACAAGTTAGAGACCAGTTTCGAACCTGTAACAC
The DNA here is from genome assembly GCA_000149265.1 of Ciona savignyi. NCBI lineage: Eukaryota > Metazoa > Chordata > Ascidiacea > Phlebobranchia > Cionidae > Ciona > Ciona savignyi. The sequence continues at coordinate 1,875,369 of CH002827.1, read as the reverse complement.
TTCGGTTGGAAGAAAACACACTAATCCACCAGACTAATCAGTCGAAAATCAGTGGTGTACCGCAAATTTGCCAGTCCTCGTTGTATATCGGTTGAATAGTACTTGACACCAGTAATGGTTATAAGAGATCAATTATTCGCAACACTGTAACAGCCCTGTGGATGAGTTACAACACTACTGAATAAAATCTAGCATCTCCTATACAAGTATAAAGATTATCCAACTATTCGCACACAGCCCAATTGTCCGTACTTGATGTTTGACAGCTGTAATCAAACACTTGCTCTCCAGATCTTAATGAATGTGAGAAGAATAACCCGTGCATCAACGGCCGATGTGTCAACCAACCTGGAAGCTTCAGATGCGAATGTACCAATGGCTTCACCCTGGACGATACCAACCGAAGATGCGTCGGTACTAATATCTTATACTCTCTAGTCCTTATAAAAGAATTGTACGTTTGGTTTAACGTGAATATATTCGTTTTAAGTTCAGTTTGCTAGCTTTATATAAAGAGTTAGAAGTAAATAAAAATTATGTATATATGTTTTTGATATGTAGATATTTGATATTTTCGTATAATATAATATTTTAAAACTTATATGTATTTATATATATATATATATATATATATATATATATATATATATATATTTTAAACACCGTTTCACCAAATAAAAAGAATTTTAGTTTTGCAAACTTGAATATTGCGGCTATCAGACACTTTTCTAAAATCAAATATTATATAGCTTGTTAGAAGACCTTACATTGTGCAAGTTTGACTGCAATGTGCCGTCAAATTTAGTAAGTTTCTAAATGTCAAAGGTTGCGCTGCTCTCCTATATTGATTATAGGTTATATCTCTGATTTTAATTTTCAGATGTGAACGAGTGTGTGTCGTCTGAGGATGCATGCGGCAATGGAACTTGTACAAACACCGATGGAGCGTTTGAATGCGACTGTGACTCCGGATATTACAACGGACCCGAAATGACTTGTTTGGGTAAGTACAGTTTACAGGATAGATAGTCTGTTTTGCTACCGGTTAAGATTTATTAGAGGTTCACCTTACAATAACGAAGGAACTTAACAAATGTCCTAGTCTCAAATAGTGATAGAATAGATAGTTTACAGTAAAAACAGACTTTTATGAATTTCAATATAATAAAATAACTTTACTCATATAAAAAAATTGTTTTATACTACAGTATTTTGTTACCAACAGATGTGGACGAGTGCAAGCCAGGGCTGGATTTGAACCAGTGCGTCTTCCGATGTGTGAACACTGATGGTTCGTTCCACTGCGATTGTCCCAATGGATTTGAACTGAGGGAAGATGGAAGAATGTGCAAAGGTTGGGAACGTTGTTGCGGTTCATGTTATTTTTGCCAAGTTACTGTCCAATTGGAACGTAATGTTTAATTATCAACGAATTTAAAAACGGTGTTAACCCCGAAAACTTATTTAAGGTAACGAGGTGTATTAGTTTGCTAATAAGCAGCTTTGGGTTGCTTCCAATAAAAAGTAAAGCCACTTTACCTTGTTTTAAATTAAAGGTCACACCGCTTTACATTGCTTAAATTTAAATATCAAGTTTAATTAACGAACACTGTATTAATTCGACCAAGTTCACTGTGGGTCTAGTATGGTGCAACATATCATGCAAGGACAATGTCTTCTATGGTGCACCAGAGTATTCTGTTAACATTGCCTAAATCATATGATGTCAAACACACATAACAATGCATGGTGCTTTTATGGTAATGATTATATCATTGGAAACCCAACAAGAGATAATATAGAATAATCATCGTAATGATATCCTTCTTTCAAGATACTGACGAATGCGCTTCTGATGACTTGAATGACTGTGCTGAAAATGGAATGACTTGCAAAAACATGATCGGATTTTTCGTGTGTCTCTGTCCAAGCGGCTACAGAAGTACTACCCCTGGAGTTTGTGTTGGTAAGTCATGTCAACACATGTTGCAGCTTGTCATATGTACAGTATAAACTTAGGGCAAAACTAAATATACAGCCTATTCATACCTAAATTCCAAATTTGAGTTTGTTGGCGATGTTTTTAATGTAGCATTCCTAGCAATTAGTATCTAACAACGGAAACATCTTTAAAACGCAGGCTTAAGCATATCATTGACTTAGTTGATAAAATAGATGACAATAATAATACTATAAAGTAGAAGGCATTATAAAGACAATAATTTAAATTTTGTCAAACCAAATAAAATTAACTTTATTGACTCGGTGTTAACGAAATTCTTTTCATAGATCAAAATGAATGTGACTTAGCTGGCGTGTGCAGAAATGGAAACTGTGTCAATTTGGAAGGAACTTTCCGTTGCGACTGCAACGAGGGTTATTTGTATGATGAGGAGCACAAGATGTGTCTTGGTAAGATTTGACGAATCATATCTTTCAACGTTTGTCGTTTTATAAACTTAATTTTTTGTATATACTTCATGCTTAAACTGGTTGTATATACTTTATGCTTGAGATTTCTTTCGATTAATGTAGTTGATCAATGTAAAATTAGTTATTAAATTGTAAGACCAACCATTTACTTTAAAGACACTGACAAAAAATCGGTTTGTATTTTCTTATAACTATTATCTAAAGTCTCGTCTTCCTTTAATGCTCTTTTAATCCACAATTTTGCCGCAGATACGCGAACCGGATTCTGTTACGCGCAAATCCACCAGCGAATGTGCGAGGTGACCTCGACCACAGGGCTCCCATTCACGCGGGCTGAATGCTGTTGCAACAGGGGCAAAGGGTGGGCTGAAGCCGGTGAAGATTGTGAAGAATGCCCCCATCCTGGCACAGGTACTTCCTGACTCATTCCTGTACCGAAGAATGAGAAAATAAACGAAACTAAATGATTATATCGGTTTATATTTAGATATCAATAGCGATCTTTTTTTTAGTAGTGTGCCATTTTTATCAATGTCTTTGGTAATAGTTATGTACCGTACAAGTTGCCTATGCATTTGTAGCTGTAAATGAGTATTTGACATTTTACATTTTTATTATTCGGTAAAAAATGTCATGAATTTCCTGTATGTTTAAAAACAATATCATGTGTTTTTTTTAAATGTCATGTATTTACCTTTATATACTCATATATTATCAACAAAATTTCCTAGTATATTATAATTACTCTTAAATTTATTCGTCCGCAGCCTTATTCGTTAAGTTGTGCCCACATGGGGTTGGATTCAAGCCCAACGGAGATGACATCGATGACTGCCACGTAACTCCGGGACTTTGTGCGCACGGAACTTGCATCAACACTCTCGGCGCTTTCCGGTGCGCCTGCTCGCACGGCTACGAGAGCGCCAGGTCAAACAAGGCATGTATTGGTAAGTCACACTGAGCGTATGGATAATGTGATGTTGAAGCAAATCTGTATTACTATGCACCTGATCCTACTTGTCCGACATATAAGTCTAGTGATTAAGTGAGTCACACTTCAGCCCAAGGGTTGATCGTCCGAAACTGGTCGCTCGCTAGTCAGCGGTGTCCTTGGCAAGGCACTTAACGGACATTGCCTGAAACCCAGCGGATTAATAGTTCAAGTGTCATTTTATTCTGCAAATTGTATACCCAACCTTGGGACAAAACTTATATGAATTCTCTTTTCATATATAAACGCACAGTTTTTATAAAATTTAAAAAGTCACTATTTTATCATTTTAAAACAGTTGTATTTCGGTATGTTTAAAAGCCTTATCTTATAGACATCAACGAATGCCTTGCCACTCCCAATCCCTGCAGTTTTGATTGTCGCAACACGGAGGGAAGTTACGAATGTATTTGCCCCAAGGGATATCAGATCGATGCCGATAACAGCGCTTGCGTTGGTGAGTGGTGTATTGATCGGTTGATTGCTTACGTTCTGTATTATCTGGAAAACTGACATTTCGATGCTTTTAACCATTTATTTTATAGAAAGAGCATAAGTTTGAAAATATTAATGTAATTGATTGGAAATGGAAATTAGTTATTTTTGGAATAGTACCTTCTGCGAATCTAAATAATAATTTGTGTTCAGATCTCGATGAATGTGCAGCGAAACGCCATAACTGCCAGTATCTTTGTATCAACACTGTCGGTGCCTTTAAATGTGAATGCCCACACGGATTCATGCAAGAGGTAATTATTAAAAACTGAACAAAATCTGTGTTGCTCATTTTTCTCCATGCGTGGGGCGGTAACAGCGAGTGTAATACTATTTGTCACCATCCATCTACACTCAGCCTAACTAATAAGGGTTGTACGACTATAATATAAATTTGATTTTATTCTATTGAATATAACTTATGGGCATAATGCCTAATGGTTACCGATGTGATGTATATACATTATTCTGTATAAAACCGCTTAAAGTGATAAGCCCATTTCATACTTAGCCTGGTTAAAAAAATCCTTCAACAAAATTCAAATGTCTGATCAATGAAAGACGGCTGGGTTCGATCAACCATGTGTGCATGTAGACAGACTACTAATGTAAGTGCAGGAGTGATAGATATATATTAAACACGTTTTTTAAACTTGGCATTTCCAACCTAAGGTGAAATTTATGTTCGATCTCAAAATTGACTTAGGCAATTATGTTATTATTTCTATATGATATGCAACCCTCCATTACCAGTCCTACGACATGCAACCCTCCATTACTAGTTGTATGATATCCAACCTATCATTACCAGTCCCACGATATTCCATCCTTCACCTCTCAACTTTTATAACACCAATCATGTTCCTTCATAGGGAGCTCAATGCGTCGATAAAAATGAGTGCATCGACATGCCTGGCATCTGTGGTCCTCGTGGTATCTGTAGAAACGACCCAGGCGGATACCATTGTGAATGCCCCAGAGGATACAGGAGAGATGATATGGGACAGGCTTGCATGGGTAAATGGTTAAGACTCAGGGCCGGTTTTAGGCCGATTTGACCGATTAGATCAAATTGGGCCCCGCACCTTGAAGGGGCCCCGCGCTAGCGGGAGTCTTTCTGTATTACGAGGTTTAAAATACTACTGAAACGTAAAATAAAAAGTGAAATAATATTCTTTCTCATAATATTAATTTGTTATGCATCGTAACTAAGTCAAATTTATATTTCTGTGTCTGCCTGTTACGTCATAATGAATATGGTTGCTAAACAATATATATATATATATATATATATATTGTAGGTTTGAAAGTAAAACAATATACTGTATATGTTGGGAAGTAAAACAATATATCGTAAATAAGCATCCACATTACCTTTTGTTTTATAGCAAGAATTGAATGTATATTTTTGTAGTTTGTATGTACTGGTATGTATTTTATGATATATAAACACCCATAAATTTTGCTATGAAGAGTAGGGGCCCCGCCATCACATTTCTAATTGGGCCCCGCGGTTCCTAGCACCGGGCCTGTTAAGACTTAAAGAGTTTGGAACGTATTTCTTATTGTTTATACGTAGTGGTGGTTAAGACGTAGTTGACAACCTCTATGATTAAATGTAGTCCGTTGTGTCGTTTTGGTTTAAGTCTTTGTCCGGCCCGATGGTCTAGCGGTTAAGTGCGTCGCCTTTCAATCGAAAGGTTGCAGGTGCGAAACTGGTCGCTAGCTAGTCGGTTGTGTCCTTGGGCAAGGCACTTTACGGACATTGCCTGAACCCAGCGGATTAATGGGTTCTACCAAATTGAAGGAACATGTCTATCACATACAACACACTGCAATAGCTCCGGTAACCCGACGATGGGCGCGAGGTGATCTGACGATTGCCCGTGTGATAACCCCTGGGGTTTTCCCATTCACGGGGATAATCATGAATATCCTCCTATATCCTAGTGTATATATTTCAACCAAAGTAAAATGCGCGTTACGAATAATCGCATTAGAGGTTGTAACATCTCGAATAATAGCATTAGAGGTTGTAACATCTCGAATAATAGCATTAGAGGTTGTAGCAATTCGAATAATAGCATTAGGGGTTGTAACAATTCAAATAACAGCATTAGGGGTTGTAACAATTCGAATAACAGCATTAGAGGTTGTAACTTTAACACGTCCCGGTTGTCACAGATGTCGATGAATGCAACGGGCAGCAAAGCTCTTGCGCCGGAAGTTGCCACAACGTACCTGGTTCGTTCAGATGTATGTGTTCGCGGGGTTTCAGACCGACCATGTACGGACGTGGCTGCTCCGACGTCGACGAGTGCGTGCACAGCCCGTGCTCTCGAGGACAGAGTTGTTCTAACAAGGTCGGAAGCTTCCAGTGCGGATGCCCGGCGTAAGTATTTGCTGTCCTTGAGTACATCTTACAGATAAACCCTAGTATAAATGAAAATGGAGGTTTAATAGATTTTTTCTCTTTTCCGTGTTGGGGACCTCGACCATGGTTATTCCGTGTTGGGGTAACTTCATCCATCGTTAAAGCACGACAGTCTGTATAACACGAGTAATCGTGCGATTTCGACATGTACACTGGTGTATATTTGAAAACTTTTTTTGCCGGGATAAGTTTCTAACCCATTAGTGGCTCATTACCAAGTACGTTTCTTACAAAAATGTATAAGAATCGATTGCTTTAAACCATTGGTCAGCACAACCATTCGTGAATTTCAAAACTTAGATTTTTAATCGGTCCACATGATTCCCCAGAAAGTTACCATGATGAAAATCATACACGTCTGGTCATGACTGCTTTTATTTGATCCCCCACACCACAACTGCGTTTCGTATTGATATAACATGTTCAAACCCACAGAGGACTAGTGAAGACTCAGCGGGGATGTGGAGACGTGGACGAGTGTCAGATGGGAGGAGGAAGCTGCAACTTCGGATGCAGGAATAGTTACGGAGGATTCTCTTGCTCTTGCAACAATGGCTTCTTCAGGATGGGCAGAGGGTAAGATACTGGTTTCTAATTGTTACTTGTTTTAAAATATCAAGTTTCAATTTTATTGCAGTTGATTTGAAATTAATTTTGTTTAATGGTTATTAACCGGAGATAGTGTAATTTCAAGCTATTTGCTTAAAAAAATGAACATTCATTAATAGGTCTCTATTAGACACAAAACTCTGGCAATTCGACTGTGGACACTATATATATATTATAAGTATATCCAGATTTTTTTTAATATGTTAAAAATTTGACAAACGATAGCTTTTATCTATCTTTAGGTATTTAGGTGTCTACTTAATCAATATTTACGAGTACTCTGATTTTTTCGTTTATGTCATGTTTTTTACCCTCCTTCTATTAAACTACAGACTAAGGTCTTAAATAATATAATTTATATTGTGATGTCGGTGTTGCAGGCATTGTGTCAGTGGAGGATTCCAACAGAGAATTCCCCAAAGATACCCTCAATTCCCTCAGTTCGGTGGCTTCGGGATGCCACCCGCGCCGGGAATGCCCCCTGTTGTCCCACGAGGCTACCAACCGCCCCCGAACACCGTGTGCTACGCGTGCATGCCCGGTGGGGACACTCGGCGCCGACACAAGAGGTCGCCCGAGGAAGGAAAGTTCATCGAGGTCTCGGGTCGCCACGGTCGTGGTATGGTCAACACAAGCTACCCTATTGAGCTGTACCTGAACAGCGCGAAACTTACAAGACGTACACCACTCCTGCAACTTCAACCATCGTTAAAGCAGTTGAGAAACAACGTCAGATACCGCATCGTGGGAGGGAACGACGACAGAAAGTTCAGAATCCACACTCGCGGGGGCTCGAGTATCCTTCACTTTACCGAGGATGCGCTTCAGCAAGAACTCGCCGGACTTACCCAGGATCTTACCATCCGCGGTTTCACTACCATGGACACGCAGCAAGTGAAGCAAGTCGCTATGGACAGCGAGCTGCTTGAGAAAGCGATTGAAGACATCCTTGAATTCCACGTTCAAGTAAACGTCGACCAACCTTAGAAGAGTCATTATTTAATAGGCACCAAACTATTGTTTCGTGTGGGGTCACCACGTCATCATATACACGTCCACACGAAACATGTAACCAACGTCAATACCGATTCGAAATCACTAACGCGTAACTGCCGAAATTCGTTCAAGTCCACACAGCATATTTGTTATTGTTTTATAGCTAATTGTATGCGCTTCGTGCCTTAAATGTACATAATTATAACCGCTTTTTTCTACGCTTCACATTTACAGTATTAGGGTAACAGCAAAATAAATAAGCAGTTCTTTCATCTCAATATTATTTCGATATTTTTTCCACCCAAGTTCCTATAAATGCACATAGTCGGATTGGCAAACCTTGTTTCATTATTGTCTTGTATTTAGCTATGGGCATGTAGAGGGGGCTTTGGCAGTGAGTTACAGTCAGGCGCAGGTTTAACTATTTATTTCATGTATTTTATTCGCGAATGAAAGTGAGATTTTTTCCTTTGGACAATACTAATACATCGAGTATGAAAAAGCGAGCATAAGTACTTAAAAATTTAAATTAATTTAAGAGTGATTAGTTTTTTATGTTAAAAACTGCACTGAAGAATTAAGCATGGATAAAAAAAATGCTGAAACGTCAACACTACAGTAGTTTAAACACGTTAGGTACATCCACACGATATAACATAACAGGTTTTTTACTCGAGCGATATCGCTTTCGAGGCCGGCGATGCAGGATGTCAAAATAATCGCTGTTATTGCTTGCCATCGCCGTAAGTGTGCATCTGCCTTGACGTAACGTTTAAAATAGGTATCAACAGCATATGAGTTTAATTAAGATAGGGATATGTTTTATCCTCGTAGACGGGTAAATGCAAGGGGCTTTGTCTAAGGAGAAATCCGTCCAGCTAGCGAGCAGTTTCTAATTAACGCGCGATAAAAGTTTGTGTTGCGCGTTTACACACAGTGCAATAGCTCCGGTAACCCGACGGTGGCGACGAGGCGATCTGACGATTGCTCGTGTATTAACCCAATTGGTTTTCCCATTTTCGGGGATAAACATGAATATCCTATCTTATCCTATTTGATCGTGGTAGAGTTTGGGGGATTTACCTGTGTGTAAACTATTTATCTCTCAGGTGGAATATTACCTGAATGATTTGTGAACCATTGACAGTTTTGAATTACAAATGTAAATATTTTTATTGTAATTATGGGTGTCTTTTGAAAATGTTACAACACATTTCATTTATTAATCATTATATGTTACAACACAGTTATTATTTACATTTATTATTTATACAAGAAATCGTTGCGATAAGGGAATCCGCATTTCAAAGAATATTGCAGATGCTGGATCCCTTCTTCTTCTCGCTATCAATTCCCACAAATCTCATGATCGTAAAGATCTTGCCTTTCTTCTCGCTCCGTTTTTTATTCCCACGAGAGGCGTCAAATCGGTGCTCGGATCGGTTGTTTCTCTCCATCCCGTCCTCGTTGTTACCGTCCCGTTGTTTCTCAGTGATTTCTAACGACTGGTCGTCTCCCTTGTCCGCATGTTTCGAAACCGCATACGATACAAATGACGATATGTTTTGCCCTAGGTTTAAAGTTAAAATTTGAATGGTGTTTTTGCAATTGAACTCAAAAGCATTACCTGTACCGGAATAACTTGCCTCCGTACCACCTTCGGTGTGATCTGCAACAAAACAAATATCATTGCGCTGGAATAAACGTCGAAACAGACTTACACCAATGTTTTGGCTGAAGTCGGGTAACCGGACATTATAAAAAAAACGCATGTAATAACACACAACCCATTCTGTTCCGTCTAAAAAAATTATGTCCTATACTATCTATAAAGAACATTTTATTTATTTTACCTAGAAGTAGAATTTATTTCAAACCAAGTTTTGCACCCGTGACGAGTTCGTTGTTAAGATCGTTTTGTTGCCCAATTCTTGTTACGAATCCATCGCACTAGCTATATTCATCAATAAAAAAAAGCATTACCTTTATTTGTCCTGCCTTCATCGGTGTCTTCCCTACAAGAGTCTTGCAAATCATCGCTGTTTTTCTTACCATTGGATACAGTCTGCAGTTTTTGGTTCTGTGCGTTTCTTTTAGTGTTCTACAGCAAAACGGGTGAAATAGTTTTTAAAGGAAATATGGCAGCATTTGTGCACACCACAGTAATCAACGTAACTTTCCTTTTAATTTTTTTTACCGAGCCATATTTCGAACCCATGATGGGCTCGTAACTAGGATCGTTTTTGTATAGGAGTGGGTAAATGTATCTGTCGCGTTAACCATTCGGCCGCACCAGCGTAAACATTACCTTCATTGATCTTAAACGGGTAAGATAATATAGGTTGTCTATGGGTGAATACAACTTACAATGTCGTAAGGTGTTTTTTTATTGTCTGATTACCTTCATTCTATAATTCTTCAGGCTGTTCAACGCTTGCCGCATTTGTACGTTCTTGTCGAGCTCTTCCGTCGCCTGGTCCCTGCCAAATTGTTTAGTGTATTACTGTGAACATTCACAGCGTGTTAGTTCGGCAAAAGTGGTTCATATAGGCTTTAAACTCCATTTGGTCAATGCGTTTCTCCATGCTATATATAACAACAGAATAGCATGGTAGGTTATTACTTCGCTATTTTTGCCAAAAGGTTCTGAAACTAGTTGGGTTAGCGGTTATCGCCTGAACCAAAAGTATTAATGGATTTTCCCAAAACTAAAGGAACGACTCAATCACATAAATACAAACATCTTACTCGGGAACAACTGCATTTGAAATAGAAATATATTTTCCTTTCTTCCCGTTCAACCAATAAGTTCTCATTTGACCCTTGCCCTGTTGTAGCAAACAATTCGTTAATGAACAGATCAAGCATAACGTTTCACGTTTTACGGATTTAAAGGTATAACCAATGTATGTATTACTGGTGACATGTTTAATAGCTCTAAACTTCATTGTCTTATCAATTGAGTTTTACTTCGACGGCTATATTGTGAGAAGTAAGGTTGTAAACAAACAAGTGTGACGTAAAAAGGGGAGAATGATCTTCCAAAAGACCCAACGCATATTTGCCTGTATAGAATTAGGCCACAAGAATAAACAGACAATAAACAGCTACATTACTCACCTTGACGTACATGATCCCTCTGTCTTTAATCAAGTATTCCTCCGTTTGTACGAGTTGGTCTCGCACAGTTGTACTGATGTGTATCTCACCTCCTTTTCCTGTGCTTTCCATGCGCGAAGCAGTGTTCACCGTGTCACCGAACAAACAGTACCGGATCATCTTCCGCCCGACGACCCCTGCCACAACGCCCCCGGAATGAATACCTGCCATTAAAAAGTGTGAGGCAAAGTTCCAGCAACGAAATCAAACCTTGCTAATATGTTAATATCGCTAAGCAGACAGTTTCTTATTGGTTAATTATCACACTAAACCAAAGCCAACCGTACAACTATCATCCGAACAGTTACCATCGACAAAAATATTGTCCGGCGGCCAATTACCACCAAACAATTACCAACCAGACAGTTACCACCACCATCTGCGTAGGATGTACTGGTCGGTAATTGTCCGGATGGTATCTTTTGGTACTTTCTATATTAAAACCGACGTTTACGCATAATTTAAACATTTGATGTTAGTGTTATTACTGTGTTTAGTCAGCTAGTTCAAACCGGTGACTACGTTAAAATAAACGGCAGAAACGCCCAATCATATACGACAACAGCTGCCGACGGTGGGAACGATGCAAATTGCGTTTTTCCATTCACTAGGATATAACACGAATGGGCATGTAAGTACCGGGAATAATAAATACAACAGTCCGAGAGAAAGCAGAAGTGGATAATTTGATTGTTCTGAAATCCCTGCTCATCATGAATGTCATAAAATAATAATGGCCCGTCAAACCTATTCTGATTCTGATGGGTTCTCCGTCAGCTGGATTTTTTACATATCTAATTCCAGCCTGCATCTCTAGCGCCATGTCACTGATACGCTGAGCGTGAAGCTTCGTCCGCACAGGGGCACCAGAGACCGCCATGTAGCCATCACCAATTGTTTCAACTTTGAAAACAGCGTATCTAAAAAACAGAAAAAGTTTCGATTGAGGCCACTTTTAGTCAAAACGATTCCATTGGACGTGTTTTACCAAAGAAATTAGATTTAAGATTCTTCTTTTGTCACATTAACAATGTTTTTTTTTTACTTTTTATGAATATATTAAAATTAACTAATATTCGTAATATACAGTATGTACTGGGGAACCGAGTTTCACGGGGGAACTGATGGTTTTTATTAAAACGTTTATCCCAAAACCTAACCACTGATGTGCTTTGATATACCACCTACCGTTCGCTTAACACATCGAACACTGTGTAAATGGTGTTTAGAATGTACACAACTTCCATCGGAGTGATGCGAGTGCAGATATTCGTGAACCCCACTATGTCACTAAAGAGCACAGTCACGTCGGGGAACATCTGTGGACTCAACAGATTAAAATCCTAAACTAAGTCAAAATATGATTTACAAAAGTTAGTTGTAAGCGATTATGTTGTAAGGGGTCTAGTTGTACCTAGTTTGTAAGGACTGCAGTTGACTGGCCACCATATTATTCATACCTCAGCAAGATTGACAGCTCCTTCTCCCTTTTTCAGTCGTTCTGCAATCTCTCTCGGAATCAAAGAGAAAAGAAGAGCGTCCGTTTTTCTGTTTTCCTTTTCCAATTCTTCCAATGTCTCCTCCATCTTGGCAGTATTTCCTTGTTCCTGTTAGATCACAAGCATTTTGTCGATGAGGAAAATCACTATTAAAACTAGAAAACAGATATTGGAATCCGATGGTGCTTGATGTGGTTTATTTGACAACTCTAGAAGAAGAAAAAGAATGGAAAACCAAAATTAAAAAAACCTTGTTGTTTCTAAGTAAAAATGTTCGAGAAAATTATGCAGTATAGCTATAAATTATTAGGTAATTTTCTAAATCGTTATATAAAACTCTGGTATCGGTGCGCGTTAAGAGAAAAAGCAAATTTTAATAGCATACTTTAATGTACCATGTTCAGTGCGATTTTAAGCTCAGCGGATTGCTGAGGACCGGCCATTAGCAACATCTGTAACGAGTCTTGGAAACTGAGATCACTGATGTACAGACCCACGTCTTTCATTACATCCATGTTGTCGAATCTAAAAGTGTATGCTTGGTCACGTGTATGCTTTTTTATGGTTACTGAATAATATGTAAGGTTTTTTTGTAATAATTGTGCATAAAGTGTACTTAAGAAAGGAGTGAACTTAGCCAGGGATGTACATCTAACTGGTAGGTTCGATTATACGCTGTTTGGTCTTATTTCTAAAACGCATGTCACTCTTAGCCTATAACGTTATTACTTACTAAATTTTAAATTAACAATCAGAACGCTGACACTGCAGGTTTATTGTGTCGTCGTTACCCTGCTTTTATCAGATCCACAAAATTTCACGCTGGTTTTGCGAAACAAAACGTAAAGTTGGTGTTTAATTCTGCCTTGTTACACCACGAGTGCGTCCCTGGCAGTGCGTTGTTTGGATACCAGAGAACAGAACAGAGTTAATCCGCTCTTTCCCAATTTTCAGTGCTTTCAATGGAGGCATTATCGGTATCATGGCCTGGTATAGGGATGACGACATCACATAAATGAACTTACAGAGCGCCATATTATTACGAGAACGTTATAAAATGGCATCGCTTCACTTTAGTATTCACTTACACTGGAGTGCACATGAAAATAATTGCATTCCAACTTTCCAGGAATGCAGAAGTTCCTCTCAATTTCAGAGATATGGAATCGTCCCGCTGCTTGTGTGGTGGTGGAGGATGCTCAGGGCCCAGAATCTGCACTGAAATCAATAGATATTTAAACAAACAAGCAACAATTATTGTAGAGATTATAGGGGACTTCTGGGAATTGAAAACAACGGTAGAAACCCAACCGGTTAAGTTATTCTTAAAAAGGTAGAAATTAATTTCCTACACCACGTTTTATAAACTCAAATATATTTAAGCGTTTTTGCGGTGTTTTGTTTTCTTTTAAGTTAGTCGTTAATCTACACATATAGATATACAACGCGTCATGGCCGAAGTAAAAATAAAACTTGGCTCACCCTGTGAACGAAGATACTCTTCATATTCTGTCCACAATGCAACAGTTGATGTCATTTCCACCAAGACGTTTACTGGTCTGTTTTTCATCTGCAAAAAAACGATTGAAAGGGAGGGAAGGGCACAAACGCATATATATTTTTTGGTTGAGCATTGGATAAAATATTTTATCTTAATACGCGACTAAATAAACATATATTATGCTACTTACGAAAGTCCAAGATAACGGCATTCCTATTGGTTTTGTCAACACGAAGAAATCTGTCACTTTTTTGCCGACTAACGTTGGAAAAGTTTTCACCACACCCGCGCCGCACGTGATCACCTCCATATTCTGTTTATTAAAAAAATATAAGGTGTATATTAGCTACAATTTTGGACTTATTTCTGCTTAACTTAATCGACATATTGAATTAAATTAGAGGTTAGTCATAAACACATGATTCATTGTACGGGTCGCTCGGAGAGTTGGTAGCTATATAGTGGAAACATAATTATACTTGGTATTTGGAATGGAGTCAGCTTACCCAAAGAGGGGTTATTGCTGTTCCCTACTTACTGCGGAAAAGGGGATAATGGTTTGGTTGAAAAACATCTTACCTCGCCGAAAACAATGGCAAATGGAAAAGAATTGAGCACAACGTCGCTGTTTACACTGACTGGAGTGACGGATCGAAGTTTAGCAAGAGCAGGCATCCAAGCACCTTGTTTACCCACTGAACCGTTTTGGAATTTTATTCTGCAAAGCAAATTAGCATATCAGTGATCAGTATGTTATTAATTAATTTGCCGATGGCGAATTTTGAAAATTTTGGAAGGTAATCTTATAAATAATGAATGCACAGCAAAAACCCGGACCGGTTCGCAATACACCACTTTCCGCTGTATAGTACCTCCATGGCAGTTATTAAGCTGCATTTTTGTGCAACTAAGAAGTGACAATCAGCACCTTGAAAGTCATACCTTATGATTCCATGCATTACTTCTCCTAGCATTTCCTGCTTGATCACCTCGACGACGGCATCATGCAGATTATAATGCATGACAGCGGCCGTGTGTACTAAACCTCGTACATAATGAATGTAACCGAAATATTTTCGTGGTGTGTTGTAATGGAATGTTAATCCTTTGTCGTCCTCGGTTTCAACGTAAAAACTGAAACAGCAAATAAAGATTTTTTTTATCTGCATTTTCCCAATTCTTGCTATATCATTTGAAGACAGTTTTACATATTTTTGTGTCTACATAGCCCTACCCAGTTTGGGGTTTTAAAGTTATTATTGTGAAGTACAAGACACCGTTGTAATAAAAAAAAATACGATCCACCATTTTATTCAAAACACCCTACTGCTTTAAAGGCGACTGAGAATTTGTGTAGTCCGCTAAAGTTGTATGTGTAGTCCGCTAAAAATATAAATAAAAAATCATTCTCAACCTGAAACAAATGTTATGTTACCTTGGTGGCTTGATGTCCTTGTAGAGATTACTAATGTAGTCGTGAAGGTTATCTAAGCTGTTAATGAAATCGCAGATTCTTCTACCCAGAACTTTAGTAATTTGATCATACCCGTAACTTGACACAAACGTCATAAAATGACTGCCAAACTGGAAAAGAAAAACAAGCAAGTGTTTATCTGCATCTTAAACCACAAAAGAAAAATATGTCCAACCTGAAACATAATGACGTCTTCCGTGATTTGAAGCATCTTTGATAAGGTTTGAGCAATTAGAGGGATCATACTTTCATCGTATACCTATAAAACATTGCTTATTGTAAAATTACATATTATCCTAGTATCATATGTTGGATCCCCTACGTGTTGTTTTAGCCTACCGTGTGGATTGAGAAGTCGACAGTATCGAATCCCATCTCTTCGACCAGTTCCATCCATATATTCTCGCCCCATTCTTCATGCACACATTCTACTATACTTTCCAATACAAACCCATACATCTTGTTTTTTTACTTCTTTATTTATAAACCTAAACTGATTGAGCTGTGCATATACCTGTTTTCCTAAAAATGTTTACATCAATGACTAGATTATCAGCTTCAAGCTAACATTTATTAAACATCTGAATGGCATATTTTTCTAAATATCTTATACGAACATACGGGTGTCAAACGCAGATTGAAAAAAATATCAGATGATTAGTGTTCGGCCAGTGTGTTTTTGATGCTGATAATCCTGCCGATTAAAATAAATTTGGCACGTGTTGTTGAGTCCGATTTTATAATACAAGCAGTATTTAATCCAAGTCTTTGTCTGTAACACCTGTTAATATAGTACTATAAGCTAAAATGTAAGGATTGTTCCCTAACCAATGGCGAAATAAACTATGTAAAGGAATAATGACGTTGTTTAATCAAAGAAACTTTCTAGAAACTGATCGCGCGGGGCTATTACTCATGCCAGTCCGAACATGTAGAAAAAAAATATGATGCAAATTACATTTATTTATTTACCGACCCACGATCTTTCTTTGTTTGTTAAATTCAAAAGAATGTCATTTGCCGCCGGTGTTAAAACGGAGGGTTTAAAATGAGGAATACATTACTGTTGTGAAACCATAATTAGTTTCGGTTGTAGTTTTCGGTACTATGGGAAATTGTGTTTTAAACGGTATAGAAGGCGGACAGGAAATATGGTCGTTTTCATATAGAGTTGTAGTATTTTTAATAGCGCCTATATGACTAAACTATACAGACTAATAAATAATTTGACAATCATCGCGTATTGGGAATAGGAACTAAAACGCGACACTGACGATTGTTCGTGTATTATTAATGACCTCATATTTTTTTCAATTAAGGGTATAACTGTGAGCGTTTAATCGTTTAAGACTTTCGTTTTATTTACAAATCATCGATCTACAACAACGAGTTATTATGATTCCACAACAGTAATTATACATTGTTTTTGTCCGTTTTTTTCGTTTTTTTTTTCGTTTTTTTCGTTAAACGCTTGGTGGAATGTAAGTGCATTAGTCACTAATTTAACACTTAGAAGAAAAAAGAATAGTGGTGGTTAAACACGCGGTTGACACTCTTTAGTGTAATTCTAATTTTGATATCCTCCGTTTTAATAAAATCATTTGATGATTACTAATAATTTGAACGCAGAATCTAAACATATAACAGCTTCGTGACGTATGAAATACATTAAACTCCGGATGTAAAAAAGATTCTTCCGGTTAAAATATAGTCATAACTGAAGTTTTATAACCATTCACATTCTGGCAACACTAGTGCAGAATATTTGTTTGGCAGAGTCGAAGGTCGATATATATCATTGTCGTGTTCCCCTGTAGGGCATTGTCTAAGATAATGTATTTTCTTATTGTTTTCTTCGTTATGTTGTCGTTATTTGGACTGAGTAACCCAACGAATTCTCAGCGATATGCTGGAAGATTGCAAAGAGAGAAAAGGCTTGTGCAAATGAACCTTTTTACACCAGAAGTAAGTGCCATCCTCTTGAATGTAACTAACAAAGAAAGATCGCGGGTCGGCGCCAGTAATATGTATAAACTAGTTTGGGATGATCATCTGACAAACCAGGCATTCACGTACGCTAAGAATTGCTCTACTAAAGAAGTATTTACAATGAGGTACACGACAGAGATAAACAACATTGGTGCTATTTTTCGGATGGTAATATTATTAGACCAATCTCAACTTTTACAAGTACTGACACCGATTTTGGCAACTGGGCAAACGTACAACTACAGCAGTAATGCGTGCAACACAACCAGCAGCCTTTGTGCAGATTACCGCACGGCTGTTCGGGGAGAATCGACACGAATGGGATGCGCAATTTCAGTATGCTCCATGTTTAATTTTAATGCGGTTTGTTTTTTTGCTCCAAACCGAAACAACACAGAACGTCCTTACATAGCAGGCGTCCCTTGTTCACTTTGCCCCAGCAATTACATCTGCGAAAACAACCTCTGCGTATTCTCCAATGCAACTGCAGTCATGCCTTCAACTTCTTCACCACCGAATGTAACAACCCCCCGCTATGCTCCTTCGATGACAATGTCCCATTCTCTCAATAGATCCATCCAGCAGCCGGCAACCTGTGGATCAAAAACTAGGTTTCCTCCCCAAAGTTTGTTCTTTCTTTTAGCAATCGTTTTATTTTTTCTGTACTAAACATTATCGAGTTCTTTTAACTTTTAAACTATTGTTCTTGTATCACGCTGTCATAATTACGTCATTATTTTGCTTATATTATGTGTTTCAAGCTTACCTTAAATTAACATGCATACATATTAACTGCGCTGCAATACAAGTAAGATTATATTAATAATGTGTGTTTTCTGCGTACAAATAAATCGGGGTGGTAACTCAATAGTGCATTTGTTTTAGAGAATATGTGTATTCGATTGTTCATGGGTATGACCGTTAGTTCAACATTCATGGTTTCTCTATTTCTAAGCTGTACGACATGCTCTGCTATAGTGGTGTTAGACGACTATGATAATTAGTTGAAAACAAACTTAGTTTTCTGACGAATAAAGTTAAAAGATACATAATACAACAAATCCACATCTAAGTAGTCTGCCAACGACTGCGTTTTAGAGTATAGACTTGTAGCAGCGCTCTGCTTTAAACGGGTTTTGCCAGAGTAAAAGAAGGGGTAAACAAAGGTTAGGTATTTTATTGGGTATTTACGCAAGGTGCTAGGAAGAGCGCTGTACACAGGGCATAGCTTAAGTAGGTATATAGGTAAAGATATGACAGAGCAGCTAGTCCAAGGGAGTACTAACCAAAATGCTCTCTGATATTATAAAATCTTATACAGTGTATATAAGACATATAACAGGAAACACATGTTTGTATACACGAGGCGTGGACGTGTTAAACAGAAATCGCGGGGAAGCAGTTCATTGACTGAAATGTCGAAAACAGGAAATTAATCGCGACTTCCCATGCACAAAATATGGACACATGGCATGGTGACCTAGTTGTTAAAATATATAATAATACAATTATAAACGTGTGGGATTCTCACAGACTCTTCCAAGGTAACACTGTAAGCATTTTGTTAACAGGATGGTTTGCAATTTGTTATCGGGCTTTAAAATCAAATGAGGCATCAGGAACGTCACAAGCTCTCTTTTAAACAAATTAATATTATGCTGCATATGAGTCAGTCGATTGATACCCTTTCGTCCAGAAACCAATGATTGAACTCAATCTTCCGGAACGGTTTTTTAAATATGATAAAAAATCGCTCAGTTCAGGTGTTATTATCACAATTGCTTAAATAACATTGCGAATAATATTTTTAAAATACTTACTTTACACCTTTGGGTGGGAAAACCACAGTCGCTATAATACGCAAGTCGTCAAAATACCTCGCACCTAAACAGTAGAGTTACCAGAGATATTGGGTCGTATTTTTGAAATTAGCTCTGTTTCGGATGTGAAAACAAAATATCAACACTACAAACAATCTCAAAGTCTGGTGTGCTTTTTGTTACATATTACAAATAGTCGGAAAACAGTTTTCACTGGGTTTACCTCTAATGTTTGTTTGTTTTTTTTGGTATAAATTTTGTATACTTGTTTGTATAAATTTTGTATTTCAAACCCCTGGGCTTATCACTATAAGTCTATTTTTATAAACATTATGATTTGGTGCCGATAATCATTTTTATCTTAAGGTGGAAAACCACCTAAAATAAATTAGACAGACAACTAAATTCGGTGTATAATGCAGTGGTTATATTGCCAGGTTGTCTTGTATACACAGTCAAGTTGGCTTATCGCTTGCAATTTGCTTTGCACTTAAAATAACTTTTTATCAATTTCTTAGGAAATTCTTCAAATATCGTTACTTGCCTTGCCTAAGGATACACTTACACAAAGACGTGGCCAAACTGGTTGTCAATGCAAGAAACTGTCTGCAATTCAAGAACTTGTCTGGCGACTATCGCTCATCTTAACCACTATCTGTACTAACGTAATGATTCTATCTTCCAAAGCTTGCAGCACAGTGGAGGGAAAGTAAAAAAGATGATGTTATAAAAAATGGTAGAGTCATTTAAATGCTGTTAATTAGTTGTATTTTCGCCTAATATTCAATGATGATAACGGTAATAAACCAGGCACCCATCTTTCTAAACGAACATAGTAAAAATTAAATTTCCGAAAACCATATTTGACAACAACGTCATCGTAATATATTCCTAAACCATATATGTTGCAAATTATCGGGGGAAAGGCCTGCCGGTGGTGATGCGGGTGGGCCGGTATACGGCGTACTGTGTGTGGTAAGTAGTTGTTGGTTGCAGTGGTGGTGACTGTGGGGGGGGTGCGGGAATCGCTTTGTGGTGTGGTCCAGTCTACTGGTTACATTTGAAAGCCCTTTACAGCAGAAAATAACAAATTTGGGACCTGAAACAAAGAAAAAGCTTTTTAATTTTTCCATGTTTCCAACTATATAATAAAACAATATGATATATTTGTTTATTCAATCCAGTAGTCCTGGGGATATACATATTTTTAATGTCGCGATATTTAAAATAAATCAAACTTAATAATAGCACACACCCACACACTCACCTCGCTGTGCAACACGTTCCGATGTAATTTAGTAGGCCGACTAATTTGGTAAATCAGTTAGTCGGCTTTTCAGTTGAATCCAAACTGCTTGGTAGCTAGTCGGGTGTGTACTCGGGCAAGGCACTTAGAGGAAATCTGTCTAAATTCAAAACCCAATGGACCAATTTGTTCTACTAAAATCTAGGACACGTCTCAACGCAACCTATTGCAATAGATCCGGTAAATTAAACGTGATAATCTGACACTTACCGGGTTGATAAGGGCCCTTGCGTTTTCTCATTTACGGTAATTGCCCAATTACGTAACCGAGAGGTAATCTGACGATTTTTGTGTGATAAAGTCCCTTTCGCTTCACGGGAATAAGTATCCTGTCACATATAGTTGTGCACAATATATATTTGCAATATGTACATCAGCTGCAGATTTGGGTTACAGGTCTTTAAATATATATTTGTACGAATAAAAGTAGTAAAACAAACCGACCTTGTTAATGATGTGCGCTAACACTGAATAGCATTGTTGTCGATTGTTACGTCGGTTATTATCACAGGCGTTGGTGTTTTTGCACCCTCTGCGTACAATACGTCGTTTGTTGTTAACCTCTATCTTAGTGAAACATGACGCCTGAAAATCGTTATTGGGTTTGTAGGGTTGTACAATTTGAAAAAAAAATAATATATCTTAGTCAAGAACGCCTTGAACCAAGAATGATAGGCACCCTTTTTTCACTCGAGACACATTTAGAAACTTAATACAGTGGAACCCCGCTTGGAGACCACCCCGATAACACGACCACCTCACTATCAAGACCACTTTAGTGCGGTCCCCGATAATTTACTATGGTAATGCATTGTATTCTGTTTCAATAA
>CH002827.1:1823622-1853733 GCA_000149265.1 Ciona savignyi | reverse complement strand
GCCATATTTTGGTCCAAAACTTCAAATTTGACACCGCTTAAGTGACCACATGTGCTAAATAATTTGCCTTTGTCACCAAAATAACAAGGTTAAATTTTATTTATGATTAAAACAATAAGAATAAATGAGCGCACACAAAAAATGTGGCAGACAGAACTGAATCCTACAAGATAAAATTAATTCATTCTGCAGTATATGATAAAAATAATGGCATTTGGTGAAAAAATAGTAAAAATGCAGACGTTTAAGCTGCATATGACGACAACTTGCTGCAAATCAAAATTCACTAACACGACCACCCCGCTAACGCGACCGCTTGATCACGGTCCCATTGGTGGTCAGGTAAGCGGGGTTCTACTGTAAATTAGACAGCACATTGCAGTCAAAATTTTACAATGGCATGTCTTCTGACAAGCTATATACATTTAATATTTTATATTAGAGAAGTGCCTGATAACCGCGATTCATATTTACAACAACAAAATATTATTTGGTAAAAACTGTGTTTACAAAATCCTTATTATTATCCAGCGGCACAGTAGTGTGCAGCGGCAGACTGGTTGCGGAACACTGTGGTAAACCACATGGTAATTCATGGTATGCTATTTCTTGCAAATAGAGAGACAGCCGTGTCCTTGGGCAACGCATTTAGCGGACATCGCCTTAACACACAGGATTAATTAATGGGTTCATACCGAAAGAACATCTCGCGCATATATACAACACACTGAAATAGCTTGGGTAATCAGGCTATGGGTGCGAGGTAATTGCTGCCCTTGTAATCAATGGCTGCCCTTGTAATCAATCCTATGCGCATTGCCATTAACAGAGATAAAATATGATTATTCTATGTCCCTAATTCGGTTTCAGGCTAAGTGAATAATACAATTTTGGGGAGTTTTACAACTTGTTATTTTGAAAGTATGCTACTTGTAACACAAATAATTTTATATGCGTTAGTAATATGAATCAGATGATTAATTTACAGTTTGAAAATAGAAAATGTACAGTTTGAACTTTAGTCACATATTGCTTTAAAATCTGGCGAAATTCTTACCTTTCTAAAATCGCACCTTACTGTTGACGTCATAGAAGCATTATCCCTGGTGATTCCAAAATAACATACATTTGAGTATACAATTGTTAACTGTGCGAGAACAATCGTACCTATTAGTACAATGTTCATCATTGCAGTGTTATATGAACGAACAGACCCCTTTAAAAGAACATAAGAAGCCTCTAAAATTAAAGAAAAATGGTTACACTAGTTTCCGTTTAAATTCACCAGCTGGGGTAATAGTAATAGTTGGGATTTAAAAAAAATATTTGTTATAACAGAAGGCTCAGCACCGAAACTAATCTTTAAACTTAGATGCTTATCAGCTGTTCGACCTACCCTACAGCCTCACCTAGCTTCCAAGAAAACTAACCTAAGATAAAATCAATCGCATATAAAAAATATTTAAAAAATATGCTAAATACTTTATTTTTCAAAATTAACTTAACACTGAAATGAAAGATTTCACTTGACGCGAAATTACCGTACTAGTTATGTTGGCTGATATATTAAATCGGTTTTACCTACCTGTTTGTTGCGCAGTTAATGTGAATAGCCATTCAGAAACCTTCAAACTCGTAACGCAACATTGTGCTATCCTCTCGATTCGGGCTGCTTAAACTGGTTCATATGAAAACAAAAACTACACCACCAGACAACGTTTAAGAAGTTTTTAATTGTCTAAATTTGTTTATTTTTATATTGATGGGTTAAGGCGACCGCGGGCAGATTTAAGAGCAGACCGTAGTTATTACTGCAGTATCGAATTACCGGCGACAGATATATACACTACTTTTTGTATCAAACCAGTCGTATTTCGTGCCTTATATTCCTCACTGCGGCTTATTGTTCAAATTTTAAAATAACCTAGCATAGTTCATCGCATATACTTTTTGTTAGAGTTATTTTTCTAGACATAAATTGGTCTTCGAAATAATGTCTGAACATGATAGTCGCCATTACATTTGTTCTCCGTCTCTCTCCAATGCAAACTTGACCTCACGCAAGCCAGAAACATTGGCGTAAAGCCTAGCTTATGCTGCTTTAAACCACCCACATAGGGAAAGACAACATAGTAACTCCGAAAAAAATATCACCTACAAAACCTGAGAATCAGTCACTACCACACTTCAGATTCAGATAGAAATCAATTCATGGGGTTCATGCCATTCATGCCAGAAATAATCCTCACCTTTCCTGTGTCCACCGAGGTGCCGGGTCTATTGCATATTCGGTCTTAAGATCAAATTTTAATTGAACTATTTAAATATAGTGAATTGTACAGCTTCCACACAATATGACTGCATGGAGCAGATCTTCCGGCCCGTTGGTCTAACGGTTAAGTGCGTTATGTAAGCCTTTCAATCGAAAGGTTGCAGGTGCGAAACTGGTCGCTAGCTAGTCGGTTGTGTCCTTGGGCAAGGCACTTTACGGACATTGCCTGAACCGAGCGAATTAATGGTTTCTACCAAATTGAAGGAACGTGTCTATCATATACAACACACTGCAATAGCTCCGGTAACCCGACGATGGGCGCGAGGTGATCTGACGATTGCCCGTGTGCTAACCCCCTTGGTTTTCCCATTCACGGGGATAAATATGACTATCCTATCCTACTCGACTCTCAAGCCCAATACTGGACTGATATGTTGCAACCATAGGGCGTCACAAGTAGAGCATTGTCGGATAACCAGCCGGAACTTTAATAGATCGAAACCGACGGCTGCTCCGACGGTTGTATAATCGGTATAAAACGCAACTCAGTGGATTAAGCTACATCAATGTCGTTACCATATACAACAAACTGCGATTACTCGAGTTAAAGTTGCACTGCATCATACCTTAATCTTCTTAAGAGTAAAATTCGTTAAACAAAAACAATAATACAAACGATATATTTATTTTTAGGTGACAAAAATTATTTTTAGCCTCACAATTTTTAATTATGATTGATGACTCAACAATAAATATTAAAATTGAGAACTCGATAAATCACTTTAACCATCATGTTTACGTAAATAAACAAAATCTTAAGCTAATGTTAGAGTAGGCCTTATAACAGAAGAAAAATAGGTATTACTTATTTTCTATGGATTGTGCATTGGCATGATAATATAGTCGACAAAAAACGATGATTCTTTTTAACCAAGTGTGTAGGAGGAATGTTACACCATAGAACTGATCCCACGCATACCACGTGTCCACTGCCGAGTTGCCAACGTAAGTGTGGGCATGCGGCGAAGATGTAGACCAATGCAGACTTTTAGTCTCTCTTCACACCCACTTAGAAACATACTTTTGCCCACAACCAGAACTTTATGTTGTTACGTCATAAATTAAAAAATATCGAAGAACTTGCTTAAACAGTCATTTAGGGTTCTAATAATTATTACAGTTTACATAAAATCTCAAGAAAAGAATTTTTGTCGTATTTGTTCGATGGGCTTCGTGGTGCAGCTCTACCATGGCTCTCGCCTTACTCCAGTATTGGTTTTCGATTTATGCTCGAATGAAATGATAAATCATAGAAATCATATTTCACTAAAAGTTCACTTCTCTCAGCCAGGATTGCCAATCATTTTACGACATCATAATTCCTTGTGTTTGATCACGGTTGACAATCGAGATTTCAAGTCTCCAAAGAGTTTCTTCACCTTTATGACGTTAACATAAAGAATAATACATATTTACTATGAAGTCATAAGCATTTAACTTAAATATGCCACTTGCCGCTAGGTAAACTGTGATAGCACTAACAGACGATACCTAAGCCCAATGGTTTAATAATTTTAACAAAGACTTTGGAAATGTGTCCATCATGTACAACAAACCATGTAATAGCTTGGGTGGTTATACTATATGCATATGGTAATATAGCGATTGCCTGTGCTATGACTCTCCATACGTTGTCTGACTTGCATGGAAAAACATAGCAGGAACAAGCCCACTATCAATATGTCTGACCAAATAAATAGTTGTTAATACATTGTCTTTTAGCCGAAGGGTTTCAGGTTTAAACTGGTAGCTAGCGATTGATTTGTGTCCTTTGGCAAGTCACTTAACAGACATTGCCTGAACCTGACTTTACCGGTGTGTTAACATTACATTTTTTCTCTTCACGGGGATAAATATGAATATCCCTATCCCTATTCCCGATTAGGCAAATAACACAATTACGAACCTTAGTCCCAAGATCTTGAACCTTTCCCTGCAGTTTCTGATGCCGACTGACTCTTTCCTCTGTTGCGCCCTCTCCGTGGAAGTCCAACTTCTCTGCTGAGTTCTTCAACTGGTCCCTAAAGATGTTTAGGTTGAGAAGTTTCTTTTACATTATAGCAAGAAGTGTCTGCCTCTCGACACCTTGTCTCTATACTCCATTACATAAGCAGAGGCTCAATTAGAAAGGCAGACCAAATGATTGCAAGTTTAAACCACCAAAACTGTGTGCTTGTGGCTCTAAGTGCAAGAATAATTAAAGACAATGTCTAAAATCTGTAGTTTTTCATTATTTTAAAATTGCTGTAGCTTTCATTTTTCCCAGTATTTTTATAATTAAAATTCATTAATATCGTCATCATTACTGTAAGATGGTGATAAAAAGTAATTTAACCTAAAACCTAAAAACCTAAAATGTTTGTGTTTGTTGATCCGGTTTTCAAAATGATGCAATTCCTGCTTCACTGATAATAACTCAACGTCGGTGAAATTTCCATTCTGAGCCATCTCCCATAATTCTGCAACTCTGGGTTCAATAAATGCCACATTTTCGTCTGTGGAGTAATAAAGATGATTTATTTAATTATTAAACTTATTAACATAAAAAAACAAAAAATAAATTAATAATTGAATATTATTTTACAATATACTTTTTGTAACAACATTCCACACGTCTGCATCCTGGCACAGCCTGCCGGTGCCATACTATGATGTCACAGCTCACAGTAGTAACAATGAGTACAAAGAGGTCATAAACATTAAATAAATAAAAGGAGCCATATACTTGTGTTACATAATGCACCAATTGTTGATCAATGCCAGGCTGTGTACCCGGGCAAGAGATTATAGCCTAAAGTTGATTCATATGGATTATAAAATATTGCCGCCCATAATATCAATGAATTAACTGCAAAAGCTCACTTACAAAAGTGGAGAGACACCCGGCCATGGTAACACACATATGGATAAAAATAAGTACCCAATCCTAATTTTTTTTTCAAACTAACTACATTAGCCAAAAAATACGTCAGAATTTCTTGCAGGCACTTTTGTTCTTGGGCATTGCATCTATCAGATGTTTCATTAAACCAATTGATTAAAATACTTACAGCTGACACTATAGTAACAATTTGCATATCTATATATTAAATATTAAAATAATGTGATGACAATAAATATTAAACAAATGGAATAAAATGTGATAACTTAACCTGTGTTTTCCCATCCACAAGGATAAAATTGTTTAAAATAACAAAAAAAAAACGATTTTTTATCAAAATTTACCTTTCGATTTCTGAGCCACCAAATGTAGTCGTTGAAAACTTGTTTCAACTTCTTCTTGCAAAGTTTTTGCTTCAGCCTCTCTCTTTACTTGGTCTTGTTTATCGTTAAAGCGTTCAACCGAGTTCTCAGAGATGGCTAGAGATAATATTGATCACAATTCATGGAAATAAAAACATAACTATTGTTTCATCATTTTCTGAAATGATGTTTATTTTTTTATCCTTCGTTTATTTACATAAACAAATAAAATGAGTAATAAAATATGTATATTGATTTATTGTTAATATTTACACTCTATATTTTCAGTTTAAATCAAAAAATCGAATACGAATTGTTCAACCTTTCACTCTTTCCAGATCTTTCCTTAATTCGTCGAGTTCCCAAACTTTGTCCTCGTGATGTTTAAACTCCACCAAGAGTTTGTCCAATTCATCAGTTTTAAACTTCTTGCTCGAGACAGTTTGCAACCAAAGTTTATTCAATTGAGGGTCCTGAGGAAAGAGATTTCACATTTAATTTGTTTTGATTATTTAAATCCAAATTTAAAGTACATTATTACGTATTCTCATTATTAATATTAGTCTAAACAAATAGTTGGTGGTTAATGTTTTGCCTTTCACACAATATTGTGGCTTTGAGCATTGCTCTATGAAGAATGGGCTGTATGTTCAAAACTGTGTATGTGCGTTAATCTGACGTTTAAAAGAGAACTACATTCAAAAGACGACAACTATGCTGTACCACATACCTTGACATGGTTGGTTTTGATTTTGGTTGTCCATCAACATTGTCATTCAATTTTCGATTGCCAGCCAAACCATATCGAACCATTATTCCTAAGATTACAATATTTAGTGGTTGGAATCGATACTCGCTTGTACCGCTTGGTGAAAAAACAGGAGTGTGTTAAAACACCAGCAAGCTTCAATTACTCCCAGGCTCAATATAAATTGAACAGTTATACACCTCATGCACACATACAAGTTACATAAGTTACTATGAGTTAGAAGAGTAATGTAAAGTGGCTTATTCAGGTTCTACACTGTACAGACATATTGCCAATATAAAACTTACTTACTGTTAAATTCTTCGTATGAGTTAGAGTAATGTAAATTGGCTTATTCAGGTTCTACACTGTACAGACATATTGCCAATATAAAACTTACTTACTGTTAAATTCTTCGTTTAATACCCTCCACCTTTTATCATTTTCGTCTGCATCTGATGTCTTCACGTCCATAAACTTCCGGTCATGCTCTTTAAGATCCACATACAGATCAGATAACATCACAGCCGATAGTTCCATCTGTTTAGAAATATAAGTGGATCTATTTGAAGATGGCCTTTTTACACAACAGTTGGCCTTTTATGCAAATCACTTACACACCTTAAGATTTAACCTTCTTAGGTAAAGTCAGCTCAGTGAACCATTAGACGATCAATTAAACAATTAAAACCAGTTGCTTAATAGTTACTATAGTTTAAAAATGGGGAAGGCATTGATCGTTTATTGCCTAAACCTAATGAAGTAATGGATTGAAAGAAAACTATAGAAATGTCACAGGGCACTAGTGTCAGCAGCTGATGGTAGCTGGTTGTAAAATGGTTGCGTGAACATATCCCATGCTAGCTAGTTAGTTGTGTTTTCTGGCCCACTTACCAGACATCGCCTGGGCCCAGTGGGTTAATGGTACCGGTAAAACTAAAACAGCAGAAAACTTCAATTATATACCCAAACAACAAAAAATATATACCCACCCAAACAACAAAGCAAAAGTTTGGTTAACCCAATATTAATCTGGAGAATACAAAGTCAAAGACCCTCATGTCATGTCTCACATATTGAAAGCAGTTTACATTTAATATCCAAAAATAATCAATTCTAATGTATGGTAATTCTCCCATAATCTTAATTTGACATTATTTTTGTAAACCCTTTTCACATTGACTGACTCTTACCCTAGCTCTAAGCCTAACCTGACCCGGTCTTGCTCGTTTTGTTAAGCAGTGTATCCATTTCTATTAAATTAGTTTAGTTCATAACAACTGACCCGTTCCGCTTTTTCCCAAAGTTGATTCACTTTGGACGACCGGAATTTTCTGGCCGTCAAATTATCTTCAACTTCCTTTACATCTTCTGTAATGCTCA
Source organism: Ciona savignyi (assembly GCA_000149265.1). NCBI lineage: Eukaryota > Metazoa > Chordata > Ascidiacea > Phlebobranchia > Cionidae > Ciona > Ciona savignyi. The sequence goes on along the minus strand of CH002827.1, from coordinate 1,846,027 downwards.
AACAAGTCGGTATAAAAACTACGAACAAAATAATTTTAAACTCCATAATTTCAATATACTTTAATTCTAAAAAAAAGAGAAAAATTTAAAATCTTTATCAGATGGTTAAATAAAAAACTTAATTTTCCAGTTGCTTAGCTCCGGTACCTCTAAATACTACAGGAGCGCTTGGAGCGCATGGAGCGCTTAAATCGCTTGGAGCGCTTGGATCGCTTACTATACTTAGTAATTACAAAAGCCATGATATTAAAGATTAGTGTTTGGGATAGGGTTAGATATACTTTCCATAGCAATCTAAATGATCCAAGCGATCCAAGCGCTCCAAGCGGTCCTGTAGTATTTAGAGGCACCCGCTTAGCTTAACCTGTACGATTGTCTGCACACAGCTGAAAAATTAGAATCGAAACCAGCTAGTGGCTTAATGGTTAGGTTATGTCCTTAGGGCTTAGTAGTTTTGTTTGATTAAAACACTTTAAACTGGGTGATTAGTAAACTGGTCTTGACTAACAATATTTTTTTTCGTTTTTAATGTTGAAGAGTTTTATTATCAGGGTAATCTTCCATATATATTACCAGTAAGGTTTAACAGCATTTTAACGAGTGCCCACCAAAAGACTCAGTGCTTACAAATGATTCAAGTTTAAAGGCACTGTTTCATATTTTCTGTCACCGTTTTCAAAGACAGAAATGTCCTAATTTAAAGAAATACATCCGTTCCCTTTTTCTGTCATCGTTTTTAACGACAGAAATGCTCTAATTTAAAGAAATGGACAGTTTCCTTTTTCTGTAACCGCTTCCAAAGACAAAAATGTCCTAATTTGCAGAAATGGACGCGTCCCCTTTTTTGACTTTCACTTTGTTTTTTTCTTTCTCGGGGAACTTTGTTAAATCCCGAATAGATAACCTATAATATCGTTTAATATAGTTCACACTGGGGGCAAACTTTAGCTTTAAATAAATTTAAAATTATTGTTTTATAAACTTTAACAATAAACGGAAATTAGCCTGATATTTTCACTGATGACTGATCAAAATCACTAATCAAAAATTTACTCTTAAACGTGAGTACTTGAAATAGGTGTTCATGTCGATCAATATGTTCCGCTAGATGGAAGCAATGAGCTTTAGGAAACAACTGCTATCACATCAAAAAAGGAAGTATATTTAGTATTAAAATGCGCTGTCCAGTACGCTTTAAACCCAATTTATAATCTGCCCGTAAACAGTAGGTCTACAAACAGTTTAAATATGATATTTCAAGGGAAATCAACACTCGATAGCAGACAAAGTGCAGTATTACATCCAGAAATTCAGTCGCCGTTTCCAAGAAGTGAAGAAAGCTGTAAACCAACTTCAGTAAGATAAATAGACATGTAACTTACAATAGATTTATATAACATCTCAATAAACTTGAACCAGACTCGCCAAAGCATTCAATTAATTCTAACGAACGAAAATGTAACTGTGGTTTCGCTTACATGTCAGCAAACTGTCTATTTTATTCTCAGGTGGAAAATAATGTCCGACCGGCAACCATGTCTCACACTCGACCAAGAGCAAGTCAGTTAAAAGCTAGACCGATCGTGGTAAAAGATTGTTCGCTTGTTCATGATTTATCGGCGCATTCAATACCCTGTAAACGAGACGGAAGACCACCTCGTTCTGCCCCGGCACCCACAAATATGACATTCCTCCCAAGTGCACAGGTTAGTATGTATTTGGCGTTGCAGAACAGGTCGTTAGTTAGGTTTTTTCAAATACATATAAAAAGATAATGAGATTAACACATACCGGTATTGGTAAGAATACTGCACATTTTTTGGACGGATAATAGTTATGTCGAATCTAACATAAATCAAAGATGTCCTGATGGACCATGAACAAGGTAACGCGTCGTCATATCAGTCGAAATGTCACCAGATCGATGTCAACCACCAACTGGTCAATTGTGTCCTTGGTCATGGTACAAAACCAACGTTGCCTAAACAAAATGGTTTAATAATGGGTTAAACAAAAACTTTGGTCATGTATCTTCATCGTATTCAACAAACTTTAATGGCTTTCGTAACCCGATTATGCCACGGTGCAATGTCGGTGTGTTGAGGTCTCTTGCCTTTTCACACTCCAGAATAAAGAGTATGCTACAATAAACAGCTACGTGAAATAAAATTAATAGCGTTGATACCTGCTTATAATTAATGCCCATTGGAATTAATACATGCATGGACTAGTAAACGATCTCAAAAATCTTTGTTTACGCTTTATAATTTTGGTTATCCAACATCATCAGGAACACAAATAAACTTTTCTAACAAAACCCACATTTCAGGAAAAACTAAAAAGTAGTCGAAAACTGCTAGCCAAAGTAGTTGGCTTTGATGCCCGTGTATTTCAAGCCCAAGCACAATACCAGGGTGTTATAAGCAGCGGTTCGTGCAACCCATCTACGGACGAATCCGATTTGAAAGTTGCTTCAGCAAGGTATAAGTTGGTCCATTATAATTTACAAACATAAACCAGTACAAACAATCCATTATAATCGAGTATATATGTAATGACAATCATATCGTGGTGGCTGTAGGCCTATTTACCCGATAATTTGCGCAAGGAATGTTGTTGTATTATTTGGCAAAGCCGTACATTTGACGAACCTCCAAAGCAAGGCACTACTTGTATGCTATAGTAGGGTATTGTACGTTTGTGTCAATAACACGACTATTAACAGGTTCAACAACGCGTTCTCTTCAAGGAGATCCCCGAGACGACTTTCGACCGAAAGCGGCAACGAGCTGTCCAGACTGGAAATATTACGGGGACAGGGACTACCGGCTACTCCGAGATTACTACGCGGGGGGGACTCAAAAAAGTATGGCGTGAGGCGTGAGGTAGGTAGATTTGTAATTGCAAAAAATATTATTTAGAAAACTCGTGGTGATCTGCGCCATTGATCTATATACATCTTTGTTGCCCGTATTACAAAACGCGCTTGAGCAAAACTGGGCTTTTAGATGGGTGTCCAGCATCAATTATTCTGCTAAACTTGTTTTGTAACACAAATATTTTTGGTAATGCGTTAATTTAAGCCAATTAATATTCTTATAAAAGACTGAAACTCGAATTGAATACGGTATTAGTTCGATTATAGCATGCATCGGGTTTCGTTTTATCTTATTGAACTGATAGTCTTTGAGCTGACATCGACAATCCAGGAACAAAACAAAGGCGCTTTAAGTTACCTTAACACGCCCAACGCAGATATCTGTAACATTATCTTCCGATTCGAATTCCTAAGTCGGTTATCTTCGAAACACGGGAGGAACAATTAGAGCACAATAGCGGTGCCCACTACGGTTGTATTTAATCAGTGTTTGCCGGTGAGGACTTGTGCGACTCCTTTGTAAAGCCTTGTTGAGCAATCAGATAACCGCACCGTGTTTGCTATGAAAGACAGATTATGTTCGGTGTTGGTTACAGGCAACTTTATACCTCCGTTTTCTGTAGTTGCTTCACACAAGAATAAACGATACTGATATTGATTAGAATTAGGGTTTTTCAAACTTTGTCCGCGAATAAAAACGAAAAAGTTCTCACACCTAAATTTATACTAAATGAATATAAAGACCTACATTTTAACCATTGATAAGTGAAATAGGAGTCGTACAACTAATTATTTCTCCTATTACTTCAATTGTTACTCCGCGAAATACTCATTTATATACCATAACTAAGGGTATACTAGTCATACCTGGCCGGAAAATACACCAGTTTAAAACCCAATATGTTGAACAATACTGTATCTGGAGTTAAAAGCTTCTTACTTCAAGTGATGTAAACGAATATTTTAGTTTCTGTATTTTTTGCTCAATGTCTTTAAAATAGTTTATTTATTAAGTTGAAGCCATGGTGTTTATGTTGCAGATATCGTCGGAAAATCAACTTGAACTGTCGCCGGACGTCTTTCCTGAAAGATCGGACACAAAATCAGTAGGAAGATTCAACACCCCGACAAATGATGCACCGTTGGGCCCATTTAAAATGGATTCCACTATAAAAAGCAGCGAGGAACCGCTGTCTTCCGCCACTGAGCAAAACTCGAGAACACCGGTCTACGTCACGCCGATGGGAAACGACGTCACAGCAATAGCGGTTACGAATGGTCTGGTCGGTAGAGACCGGGAGAGAGACGTCCCGTGGGTCTATTGCTACAAAGTGAAGCGGGATCGCATGAAATTAAGTCGCCTGCTGTCAAATAAAAGTGTTATGGACCCTGCGATTGATGAAATGCTTCCTGCCTTTTGATGAAAATTTGGCAAAACCAACGGCATAAACTCAAAAAGCAAGCATCGCCCCAGCGCGTGTGTATGCGAAGGAACAGTCGGTAATCAAAACTTACATAGCTGTGGCTACTCGTTGTCGCATGAAAACAGAGACAATCAATACATTTTAATAGATATTTTAAATGCTGTTTAATAACTATTTACCACACGCATCCCTAATGTCAAAGAGTGACACTTTTAATCATATTGAACAGTGGAACATAGATATAATAAATTGAGATAAAATACACATAACGAATGCTTCGATTAGGATCCGGAAGAACATTCACCAGCGTCAATGCTAGCATTGTACCTTTTCATTTCTCCTTTAATTGTAACTGAAAATGAAAGTGTTAAACTTTATAAAAACTAGCGTAGTTGATATAGTAGAATCAAATAGAAACTATATTGGCTTGTTACTAAGTCCGTTTTTATATATACCTTTTCCGTATACAAATTATATACTATATAGAATATGATAGAATAGGATATTCACCTTTATCCCCGTCAATAGGAAAACCAAGGGGGTTAACACACGGGCAATGGTCAGATCACTTACCGAAACCATTGCACTTTTTTGTGTATGATTGAGACGTTCCTTTAATTTAGTAAAACCCATTAAACTGCTGGGTTTAGTCAATGTCCGTTAAGTGCCTTGCTCAAGGACACAGCCGACTAGCTAGCAACCAGTTTCGAAGCTTAAACCCTTCGGCTGCATATGAATCGGTCGCGCTAACCAGTTTGTTACATTACCGTTCATAGATCATGTATTTACACTAACCTAATTTGTATTTGTTTATTTACGACCTACATTGTACAAAACTTACGTGTTATTAGAAAAGCAACCGCAAGCACAACAGTGAGAAATATATTGGACTCCAGCACGTATCCAGCACTCATTATAGCTTGAGTTATTGCGGTCAGGATAAGAGTAAATGCCTGTAGAATGATATGACGTATGACGTGGTTTAAGGAGTTTAATCATTGTTTTGATAGGTATAACACAGGCTAACTTATATCTATAAACATCTAGAACCACAGAGTTACATTAATCCAGGTTAGAATACTTATGTTAATACCGGCGAGTGAAGCATGCAAATGACTTTATAACACAAACAATCGCCAGATTACCCTGAGCCCAAATTCGTATTTTCGTGTTGATTACGATAAAGTTATTGCTACAATGGGTGTGTCAAGGGTTACATACCTTGTAATGCTAGAGAGTCCAAGGTTTAAAAAAGGTGGCTTAGTAATAAAGGACTTACACCACCCGAAGAATAAATAAGACTGGTTGAGTTGCTCGCAGGTTCCGGGTAGGTTAGTTCGGAAGCAATCTCCATTCCAATGTTCATATAAGCAGTAAGGAATATACTAGGGGTGTATTCAGGTTTTAGGTTTTATTGCGAATTACATATGCCATATAACTTAAAGCCAGATTCAATTTACCACCAAAGGCAAACCTTAATTAGGGTGACCAAATCGTAGATGTTTGTCCATTGGAATTCATTTAGCCAAATCACATTACGGTAATTGCTAGCTCTAATACAAAATCAGACTATCCAGGTATAGCCGTTTATTATATTATGTTACAAACCTAACACATTTTTGAAGAGTTACTTACCCGCATAAAATGCAAGTCACCCAAAGGGGCCACTCAGCTAAGCTGTGTAATGCTATCGTGTACAGCGAAAGAGAAACCACACTCGCACCGAAAACGAATTTAGAGGTGCCCCTGTACAAATCGAACTTTATACAGAGATTGTGGACTGATGTACTAAACGTATAGACATGCAACTTACAGGAATGTTTTTGTCTTATCCAGCCAAACGCCAAAGATGATACAACCGGATATACCGGCGAAAACAAAGGTTGCTGTTATCTGTCCGGCTGTACGATCTGTCAACGTCTACGAAAAACGTTGCGATTAAGTATTTGCATTAAAATTCCGAGGCACAGAAACCAAAGCATGGATAATTTCCGATGTTATTTAACATTTAACAACATTTAACATTTTTTTGTAATATTCTCCATTAAATTGTTGTTAATAAGTGTTTTGCTGAGCTACAACGGTAGTGATTCCACAATGTTTGTTTGTTTGGCAGCAGCATGTGGTGCTGGGCTGGGTTCATAAAGTTCCCGCTGACATATACAAAGTCCCCAAGATTCTCAGACATTAATTACGTCTTTCCTCATGATTTGTCGATTTCATTTAGACACGGAGTCGATTTAGTACTTTTAAAAGTTAATTATTTATCACATTTAAATTCCCATGTTACAATTTTGAAACGAAAGTAACGAAGTGGCCATATTTCAGTAAATATCTTAAAAAAACATTTGTCGTTAGCGACTGACAGGTAATTGAATTAAGTTAAAAATAGAACATGTTTTTCGAAGTTAAAATACTTACACTACCGTCAATTTTTAATATTTGTACCACCATTACAGTTTCCAGTGTTGCAAATGTAGCGTAGTTTAAACCTAAAAAAAAAGAATATAGTTTAAAGGATATATTAGTTCGTGTTTCATCCTTGGATACGAAAATACAGAAGAGTCGAGGGAAATCGTCGGAATACCTTGCAGTCATTGTAAGGTTTCTAGTGTTATATGTATTTATATTTATGATAAAACCTTATTGATAAAAATATTGTTCGTGATTCGAATTAAAGAGGGTAGGTAGGTAGCTGACGAATAAACCGACCTATAACCAACCAACGTTAAGTATATGCCCGTGTTTGCGCGTACAAATGGCCAAAGATAGTCTTCGCTGTCCCAATCCCATATAAACTAGGATACCGTTGTTTCTTCCGTGGCGGGAAAACGCAGCTGCAATTTATATCCAGGGTAATCGTTGCATTTGGTGATAAAACCAAATATATACACGACAAGTTATTTGGTGGCATGTTAAATAAATTTCCACGTAAATTGCCACAGTTTCTACATTTGAAAATTTGCCAAAGCTGCATTCCCACAATCTTTATTCATCTACAGAATTTTTGCTTGAATCACATCCACCAATAACCCCGGGACAAACAATTACCATGACTATCCCTTGAAACACATTCTATTATTTGTATACTTACCAAAACTTAGAATGAACTTTCTAAAATCTCCGTTTCGTAGAACCTCTTTTAAAGAGCCTGTAAAGGATTTTGCTTCGATGGCATCTGCCAGCGCCGCCGACGTACTTGGAGGCAAGGGAGGCTTGTCATCAAAAACTGGGGACATGGCTGCGGTTAAATGCTTTCAAGACCAAATTTTGGCTGAAGGCAATCCATACTAAATACTGTTTACGATTGGATAATTGAAATATCTTAAATAAAAGAAATATCTTAAATAAAACTAAAAACAAGGACATACTTACATAAAACAATTAAAACGAACACAACTGCAGCAGAAGCTGCGATGAATCCGAAAACATAAAGCATTTGATTTCTTATCAAGTCAACTCCACTAATTGATAGTGAAGGAGATATTACGTATGGAGGCACAATTAGAGCAACACCATTACCTGCCTAAAATGTGATCACTTTTTAAGTTTAATCTATAGACCAATTATTATTAAATTGCCTGCAAATGTTCAAATATATGTAACTAAAACAATAATTTCTGATACAGTAAAATTCGTTTACATTACAAAAACACAAGTACAGTATAGTGTCAAGCCAGTAAATCATTTATTGTATGTTGATATTGTTGTACAGACAGTACGACGGCATAATCCACCGCTTGTCACGACTCAGAGTTAAAATACGGTCCACCGTTGGCCTATTTATCACTTTAATTAAAATAATTACGAACTGCACATATACTGCTTTCTTATATTATACGAAAGAAAACCAATCAACCAATTTTGCTAGTTGGACATCTGGTTTCTCAGTTACGAGCACGAAGTGTATGTCATCCTATTTTGATTGTGAAAATATAATTAAACTTACTTGATAAGAAAATACGATAAGAGAAGTTGCAGAAGATATGTGTCTACTGTCAAACCACGTTCCTGCTAGTTTTGGTGGAAGTGACAAGACAAAAATCTAGAAAATGAAATTCATTGGCATATGAAGCAATTCAAGTTTAGGGAAAAAAATTATTGAAATGTATCGCTTCTGTCTCTAAACTGTGTTTATGATGTAATACCTTGCTTAAACCAGATTTTTTTAACAGAATAGCCACAATAGGGATAGAAGGCTATAGCTTTTAAAGTACGCCAAGTAAGTTGGACCGGCTGCAAGAACAACTGAATTAAGCAAGATTTTGTGCGGAAGTCAACGTCGATATTGTCTGCGCGAACGATTGTCACAACAAATGACAGTTCGCAGAAATTCAACTCTTTGAATATACTCTTAGACAGATATTGTTTTGTTTGTAATGGTTGAAAACGTAACTAGCTGTAATCTAGAAATATACATGACTTTGCTTACTTGACCCATTCCGTTTAATATTTGAGCAAATATGGCCATCACATAAAAGCTTTGGTTGATACAAGCTAGCAGAGCAATCACACTTCCCATCAAAATGAGAGCTGTAAAGTATCTTGTAAAATTAGTATTGGGGAGGTAATGATAAAATTACCAATTAGTATAGAGATGACTGAAAACAAAAAAAGTTATCGTTTTAGGCGATAGCGGTAAAAAGCTTTAACAATTTCGGTCAATTGACGCTTGCTGACAACGGCAACATGTTACCGTCAACCGCATTCTATGTATTAAAGCGCTTTAATGAGCGTCGAGCGATGGTAATAAAGGTTCTGGTTTCGCTAAGAATATTAATTAAAAAAGTATATGTGTTTGTGCAGTATAAAAGATAATATGTTTTTGCTAACATTTTTTCACGTACATTTTGGCGATTCTTAATTAATTGTTTTGATATAAGATGTGCTTTAACGGCCCCTGGTTTGCCGTATTTCGTGGTCACTATTGTTTTTACTGAATGCATTGTATCTCGACTACACAATAATTCTGGGAATACCGTTGCAACAAACAAGCCTAAATATGTGATTTCAACCAAACTACACAGCAGATACTCTGAGGATACCGTTACTATACAACCTGTATAAATTATTCCAAACCTACCTGAAGATAAAATCATGGATTTCCGATTTCCAATTTTCATCATAACCCAAATGTAAAAAATGCCACATAGTGCGAACATGAAAAAGTATAAAGAAGTCAACATATCAAAAGCGCTCGTCGTGACCTGTGGATAGGAAAATTATTATTTAAGACCAAATGAAATTTTTATGACCTAATAAAGATGATAATATGATAATCTCACTTCAAGGTACAAATCCAAGTTATAAAAAGAAAATCTCTGGTGAAAACAAGTGTTATATAGTTGCAAGTATTAAAGGCCGAAATTTCAAACTTGAGACTAGATCCACAAACTGGCGAAGCTAACATTAATTTACCAGTTTAGCTTTTAATTAATGCGATATAATTTTTGTCTTATAATACCTTATAATAATGACGCGCACTAGAAGGTAAGCCAGCGTAGATTACATTCTGAAGTCCATTCACAAATGCACTAACACAGGCCAGTACAAGAATAGCCCATCGTTTTGGGTTTACCTCCGTTTGGATTAAAGTATCCGAGTCAGATGATCTGAATCAATAAGAAAAAAAATAAAAATATTATTACTTGTTAAAAAATGAACAGTTTTTAAGGGTGCGATGGCCTGATGGTTTTGCAGCGACTATTACTTGAAGCGCCTGCACGAGAATGAACAAACCTTGGAGTAAACCAATAAAATTAAATTCACGAGATTAAACGCGGGTTGCCTAAATTCCGCGTCAAATAACGTATCAGTCAAATTTAAATCAGAATGTTGTGTACCGATAAAGTAAAATAAAAGCTTTTAAAACACAAAGATTTTTTTTAACAATTTAAAAATGTTAAAAACAATATTAGCATGATATCAAAAATCAAATGAAAATGGTCATAGACGTAAATTTTGCGTTAAAAAGCTCACAAAGCTCTTGTCAGCAAAAGCTTGACATAAACAGTAAATGAGCAAATAAACTAACAATATTTTACCTCAAAGTAAAAATTTTTTCAAGGTAAAAGCGCAAAACAAAAGCTAAATCAAATTGCAGAACAAATCAGAATTTCCATTCTTACGTTCCATCCAATTTCAAAAGAGGCGAATGCTCGTTCGTTGAGTTTTCTGATGAGCATGCTTCGGGTATATCTTCCTGACCCATTGGGAAGAAACCAAATTTCTTGGGTGAGATTGAAATTAGATAATATAGGTAATAAATAACAAGCCAATATACAATTCTTGCTAAACCCAACACATACACTGGAATAAATAGACTGTTTACAATTGAAATCCAATATTGCAAAAAAACACCTGTCGCTTCACTCTTTCGATTATCTTAAACAAATATTATAACTTTTACCACTGCTCGACAAAATGATACCAACACTATAATGTAAGCAATATACAATAGCACAAATTAAGAGTTATTTACGTACAGCGATATAAAACGAAATGGTTCTTAAAACAAAAACAAATCAGCATTAATACTGCATATACGAAGCATATACATCAACACAGAGCTATGCCAACGTAATACATTCGTATGCTTAGGTATAGTTTTGCCGACATCAAAAGAACCTATTCAACAGAACAATACATGCCAGGTTGAACAATCGTATATTTAGCCCATTCTGGCCGTTTCAGAATTTCCTATAAAACAATGCGTAAATGGTTGGCTACATTTGTGAATAAAAATCGAAATACGTACAGTCCAATGTTGACTTGCATCATGTTTTGGCTGCCGCTAAATATTACACCGTTGCTTAAAGAGCTTAAAATGATTGGAAAACTTGGATCGCTTTAAATTACCAGACCTCTTTTATCGTGGGAATCGCTTAAAGCGCTTGGAATACTGGTTTCTTTTCGAACAATATCGGTTTTTTAAACTCAAGTAAAGTACCACATACCATTAATTTATTTCGTGGTGGGTTTGTGTAGGTCTGGCCATAGTTACAATAACCTATAAAACTACAATGCTTAAGTTTAATGCATGTTATTTCGACATATTAAAAGCAACCGCCAGCGTTTGGTTTCCGGTACATTGAAATGACAAGGCTGGTTGGTAGTTTAAAATTGTGAATGATATATTAAACTTCCATATTAGTCATTATAATTGGTTCCCTTTAAATCTGAGAGGGACATATTTTTGTTTTCTTCATTTAGCGTCACGCTTGTTGGTAAGAACGAAAGATCCACATGATTATACAATGCGTTCAACCAATCATTTTTTCTATCTCTCCAATGCAAACTGATCTCAAAGTAATTTTTTTCAACACTTTAAATTAAAACTTAGATCTGCGATCCAAATGTTTATTCCGGCGATGTTAGTAGCATGTAAAGGGGGGTATGGACTATCGTCAGATTACCTTACAACCTTAACTCAAATCCTTACAACCCTTCCGTACACCGGGACCTTTTTTCCAGCATACCAGCCAAGAAATGTACAATCAGAACCTATATTACACCAAACTCTGCTCCCTATTACAAAAATGCACGGATAAATGAGAAAACCCGCGCCAGGCCTAGCAATTATGTTTCCACAGGAAAAAATATCATGATTTACAGAGCAAAACTCGTCAAATATGGCCGCACATAGAGGTATATCAAGCATGGTTTGGCTCGACCTTCAGCTGTACGAAAACCCCAAAGGAATTGTCACTTTGTGGGAAAATGTGAAAACGGCCCATTTAAACGATTTTGACATTATCGTCGATATCTCCAAAATATTTACTCCAAAACATTTTAAATAAAACAACACAGTCACCCAGGATATAATTTAATTAGGCAATCATAAATATTAAGCATTTAAAGAGACTTAGACGCGAAACAAAAATAAATAGAGAATTTAAATACGAAAAAAGATGCCTTTCAACCCATACCCATGTTTAACCCCTTTTGTGAAAACTCCCAGAAATTTAACCCCACTGAAACTACATATACACAAGGGAATCTTCAATTGAGTTGTATCTTTTGTAGGTGTTAGCTGATTTTTTGGATATGCAGTGACACATTTTAAATACATCGCCCTCACAAACCCAAGAATGTAAGCACCGCGGTTTGCGAATATCAAAAAGCCGGCTATAATAAAAAAAACCAATTTATTATATTATACTACTGCCATGTTTATAACAACAGCTTCATCACTCAAAACCGGCATAAGTGGTAAGTAAATTTCATTTAAACAAATATGCATCCATAACCGATCTTTAATCGTGTTCCCGGAAAACGCCATAAACTTAACCACATGCAAACATAAATTAACACTTGTAAAACTATTCTTTTTTATACTAGTTTTATTTTGCGCAGGCCTTTGCCACCACAACTATGAAATAGTAAGCGGTTAAATCGCTTTAACGGTAGCAACGCTCTGGCCGATTATTGGAATGAAACATCCCCGACGAACTTTGTACTTATGGCTCCAATTAAACTAGTTTATACTATTATTATAAGTAAAGGGATCTGAGGTCTTCTGACAGAACGAGAGAGAGAGACCGGTTTAGTGGTTTTATTGCTACGAAGCAAGTTACATGAAATTATTAAAATTGGCAAAACCAAAGGCACAAAATTCAAAAAAAAACACACTGTTCTAGGTGATGTGTATGCGAAGAATCGGACTGTACAAAACAACTGTGGTTACAACAAAGTGTAGTAATTGCTATCTCACAAACTTTTTATTGCGTATGTCACTGAAGCTCAATTATAATTTTTTTTATATTGCACAGTTTCTAGTACAGTGGAACATAGATACAATAAATTGACCTAAAGAACACAATAGTATATGTAAGTTAGTAGTCGGAAGAACTTTCAGTAATGTCGTTGCCAGCATTGTACCTTTTCATATCTCCTTTAATAGTCACTAAAAGAAAAAAATGCTTAGCACACCTTATACGACCCCTTCTTTGTTGTTATCGTTGGTGTATATGTTTCTCCCCACCGACCTTTCATTTGTTTACTTACGACCTACATTGTATAAAACTTACGTGTTATAAGAAAAGCAACCGCAAGCACAACAGTAAGAAATATATTTGACTCTAGCACGTATCCAGCACTTATTATAGCTTGAGTTGACGGTGTCAGGATAAGGGTAAATACCTAAAATATGGCAGAGGTTGACTACTGAACCCCTTACAACTAAACCCCCTTTTAACTGAACCCCTTACAACTTAAGCCCGATGACATCGTCATATCGCAAATTTTATACTGATTAGGTTTGATGTTCAACGCTTGTTTGTATCATTAGTATAAAAATGTTACGACTCTTTAAGTAAACCACATTTAAACGGCAGTATAAGATTCATTAAACTTCGTGGACAGTTAAAGAAAGGATTAATATGTCTCTGCGGCCTTATGTGTTGATGTTAGGGCTTCAGTTTTCCAGTGGATAAGTTAAAAGGTGTTCAGTCTTAAAGGTTAAGTTGAAAGGGGTTTAGTTGTAATGGGTACAGTTAAAGAGGGTTCAGTTAAAAGGGGTACAGTTGAAAATGGTTCAGTTGTAAGGGGTTCAGTTGTAAGGGGTTAAGTTGAAAGGGTTTCTGTTGTAAGGGGTTCAGTTGGAAAAAGGTTTAATGGTAAGGGGTTCAGTTGTAGAAGTTCAGTTGTAAGGGGTTTAGTTGTGAAAGTGTTCAGTTATAAGGGATTTAGTTGTAAGGGTTTTAGTTGAAAGGGGTTCAGTTGTAGTGGTTCAGTTGTAAGGGGTTCAGTTGTCATGAAATTGTGGCATGGGGTTACACCCTTGGTACGGTAGAATGTTCATGGTATTAAGAAAGATGATTTGTGAATAAATGAACTTACACCACCCGCAGAATAAATAAAAATGGTTGAAGTGCTCGCCGGTTCCGGGTAGGTTAGTTCGGAAGCAAGTTCCATTCCAATGTTCATATAAGAAGTGAGGAAAATACTAGGGAGCGTATGAAGGTTTTATTGTAAATAATATATATGTGCCATATAACTTAAAGCTATAATCAATTTTACTACCAAAAGTAATCCATTAAAACCTTTGCTCTTTGTACAGTTACGTCTTGAATAATTTTACGAACATAACAAAAGACAAATCGTACCTGTAGAGGTTAATATATGTGGACATGTAATACACAGTATTCATAAGGGTGGTCAAAATCATAGTTGTAAATGCATCAGAATCCATTTAGCTAAATCACAAAACACATTACGGTCAAAGTCACTTACTCGAACACAAAATCTATTTTTCCAGATGTAATATCTGTTTGATCACGCAAAACTTTAAAGAGTGACTTACCCGCATAAAATGCAAGTCACCCAAAGCGGCCACTCAGCTAAGCTGTGTAATGCCATTGTGTACAGCGAAAGAGAAACCACACTTGCACCGAAAACGAATCTCGACGTGCCCCTGTTCAAATCGATCTTTATACAGAGATTGTGGACTGATGTACTAAACGTGGAGGCATGCAACTTACAGGAATGTTTTTGTCTTATCCAGCCAAACCCCAAAAATGATACATCCGGATATACCGACGAAAACAGATATTCCTGCTATCTGTCCGGCTGTACGATCTGTCAACGTCTATAAAGTGGTGATGAAATATTTTCATAAAAATTTTCATTAAATGGGTGTTGAAAAAAGGGCATATACACACATTCGTACTCATAACGACTGTTCCAGAGATTATATCAAACAGGATTTTTTTTAATTTGTACTTACACTACCGTCAATTTTTAAAATTTGTTTCGTCATCACAGTTTTCAGTGTAGAAAATGTAGCGTTGTTTAAACCTAAACCAAAAAAACAATTTAAAGTCATGTGTGGTACGTATACTAGATCTGTTAAAATATGAGGTGCACAATTCTTTATATCATATAGGATACCAATTTTTACCACCAAAGTGATGGCAAAATACACGAAGGATGTAGGGCATTATATTACACGTACGTAGTGCTGTCACCAAGCTAATAATTTTATATATAAATGCAAGGAAACAATCAATCTTTATAACGCAGTTCTGTTATTGCAAAATGCTTTTGAATACATTGACTGGTTAATATTCGACTGACGACCCCAAAAAATCGAGAAAGTGAAACTTCTTTTTTTTCTGTTCATTTGGTCCATTGGCAAATGCTTCTTTAACCATATTGATCGACCCAATTAGAATTTAGAGAATTGCTTACAATCAAGAGTTTCGGAAAGTACAAATTTACCGAAACTTTCTTAAAGCACTATATTATTATTTTACCTACCGAAAGTTAGAATAAATTTCCTAAAATTTCCGTTTCGTAGAACCTCTTTTAAAGAGCCTGTGAAGGACTTTGCTTCGATGGCATCTGCCAGCGCCGCCGACGTACTTGGAGGCAAGGGAGGCTTGTCATCAAAAACTGTTGATATGGCGACGGTTGATTTTAATGCTTTTAAAACCACATTCTGGTTGGTTGGCAACCTATCTATACTAAATAATGTCAACAATTTTATTTATTTTTTTACCTAAACGAGTCGACAAAAAACAGAACAATTGTTTTATAAAAAACATACACGCAATTAATATAAAAAAACACACACACAATTAATATACATACTTACATAAAACAATTACAACGAACACGACTGCAGCAGAAGCTGCGATGAATCCGAAAACATAAAGCATCTGATTTCTGATCAAGTCAACTCCACTAATTGATATTGATGGTGATACTATGTATGGTGGCACCAACAGAGCAACGCTGCTACCAGCCTAAAATGTGCTCATTTTAAAGTTGCACAAGACGCAGTTAAAGTTCCACAGAACGTAATGACATTTTTTACTTAACTTACTTGATAAGAAAATACGATAAGAGAAGTTGCAGTAGATATGTGTCTACTGCCAAACCATGTTCCTGCTAGTTTTGAAGGAAGTGAGAAGATAAAAATCTAAAAATTAGCACATAACAATATTAAGAAAAGGAAATAATTATAGCGCCTTCATCTCTAAAATACTTTTAAGAGTTATACTAGTTTTAGTCTGACCGAAAAGCGTGGTGGGTTAGTGAAATAATGGGTTATACCAAACTAAAGAAATATCTGATTCTTACACAATATACTGCAGCCCCATTAATCCGACGCTGGGCGCGATTTGACCGGTCGATTGCCCGTGTATAACCCTTTTTGCGTTTTCCCATCCATGTGAATAAACACGAATACCTTTATTGACTAATACCAAGTTTGATAATTAGCTGTCGCATTTATCTTTCCCGCCAAAAATCGTTTGACTTTATGGCCCATTTCAATTTATATGAACGTTGCATTATATTTTAGTGTAGTTGTGATTTTATGCTGCTAACATCAATACAAGCATGTTATACATATCGTTGAGAGCTGCTGACTACGTGTAACATTTACACCATTAGGTAGAAAACCACTGTTAACAAGGTCATGAATATTCTTAGTGCACTATAATACTCCACCGCGTCTTGTAAGACGTGCCTTAGAATTTAAATAATACATAAAGGGTAATAGTTTTAGTCTAGATAGATATCACACGTCGCTTACTTCACCAATTCCGTTCAATATTTGAGCACATATGGCAATCGCAAAAAAACTTCGCTTGATACAAGCTAGCACAGCAACAAGACTCCCAATCAAAATTAAAGCTGTAAAGTAGTCCGTAAGAAGTATGCAAATCATAGTTTAAAAGTGCAAATTATTATAAAACAGTCTTATAACAAAAATCAGCTGTCGTTGTACTGCAGACAGTGACAACGCAGGATTAAAAACTGCTTTAACGTTCGTTCTGCTTTCTAATGCTCTTACTGCAAGCATCGAATCTCGACTACACAGTAACTATGTTTAATTACAATGCCATATACAAGACTGTATCTGTGATTCCAAACCTACCTGAACCTAAAATCATGGATTTCCGATTTCCCATTTTCATCATAACCCAAATGCAGAAAATACCACATAGTGTAAATGTGAAATAGTATAAAGAAGTTAACATATCAAAAGCGCTCGTCGATACCTGTAGATAGAACAAGTTTTTAATTTGGTAAACGCGTCAATAATTTGATTAAAGCTTAATAAAATGATAGAGGCCAATAAATTATAAAATGAAAATCAAGCAAATCCAAATCACAACTGAATGTAGCAAAGACCAACGCAGTTAACTAGTAAATACACCGCTATACATTTTTACAAATATTTAAACACTACTATATTGGTTCATAAATCAGACATGTTTTATAGGTTTGTAAATTTAGACACATTATATACGATACAAGAATGGCGTCAAATGTTAACTAATGTGTGCAAGTAGCAAAATGGCACATAATACATTTCAAATAATCTAGACCCACTTTAATTAGTAAAAGTTTGTTTTGCGTTTTAGTATTGCTATTTCAGTGTCTTTGTTTATTTTCCAATTCGTTTTAAGAAATTGTTATATGTGAAAGCCGTTAAATCTACACCGTTAGGTAAAAAGTGCACATAATAGCATCTATCCAATTTGCCATTCAATTTTTATTTAAGCTAAATATCGTTCAGGGGGATGTTTTTTTTGCTAAAACGTTTTTTGCAGTGTGGGTGGGTATGTTTGCCTGAGCTGAACAGGCTAGCTTTTAATTAATGCGTAATAAAAGTGGTTACTTAATACCTCATAATAATGATGTGCACTCGAAGGTAAGCCAGCGTAGATCACATTCTGAATTCCGCTTACGAATGCGCAGACGCATGCAAGTAAAAGAATAACCCATCGTTTCGGGGTTACCTCTGTCTGGATTTGTTTTAAATGGTCCGAGTCAGTTGAGCTGAATGAATAAGAAAAAGTCTTGTTATTTGATTTTAAGACAGCAACGTGTCCGATAGCTGTACGGTTCCGCATTAGACAGTTTTCCTTGAATCGGAAATTGTAGTCGGTCAACCCGACCCGGATTAAAACCCCAAATTGCAGTTCTAAACTGGACCTTATTTTAATTACCTGACATAACGCCATATTTATGCTTAATTAGTATTATGTTTAATCTAGAGTTTACAGGATGTGCTTTGTTAAAACGGAGCCTAGCCCATAAACTGCGTCGTGAAAGTTGTTTTGTCCAAGCCAGAAAAGAACTAGATCCAAAATAAATCGGAAAAACTCGAACCGAACATGAACTAGATATTTAAAGTAAACCCGAACTATATGTTTAATAACCGATTTGACTTCCAGTTTAAACAAATATTTATTAGCTTTCATAACATAATGTGCTTTATTATCCAAGTAAAAATACTAAAATCCAATAGCGTATATCTTAGTAGTGACCACAGCTGTAGTAGTGACCAAAATGCAAAGAGTTCGTAGACATAAGTCTTGTAATAAATAGTTGCGGATAATCTTGTGAGTAAAAGCGTCCCTCACACGGAAAGCCATGCAAGGAGAGGCGCAAAACTAGCCGAAGTTTAAGATGGCGTATAACCAATTAAGACCTCTATGAACGGCAGGATGTGATGAGTGGTACCCTCCATGAGTCATCGTTTTTAAACCAGTGTTTTGCTGAGTAACAATGGTGGTAATTCCCCAATGTTTGTTTGGTTGAAAGCAGCATGTGATAGGCTGCGCGCCGGTGATTTCGTTTAGCTGTAAAGTTTTGTAATCGTGGAGCAGTGCTTTGTAAAATAAAGGTGTTGATTGTGCATCTGCTAGCTGTTTTGTTGGAAAAAAAGTTGCCGATGTACGAAGGGGTATGGGCTCAAAATTTTTAAACAAATTTTTGTAGGGTTTTGAGTTAAGGTTGCAGATCCAAGCTTCAATTTTAAATTGTGAAAAATCTAAGACTTCCTATTTAAGGATTTTGAGTGACAGTCGTTTTTTGTGAGGTCAGTTTGCATTGGAGAGATAGTTTATCCCAGACCACCGTATAAACAGATATAACAACTCTGGAAAGAGCGATGCCATTTCCTGAAGCGTTTTACACGTCTGTGCCATATTGTACCTAAGTTTTTCTATACAAAAACTAATTAACATGTTTATTTTAGGTCTTTTAAAAAATAACTATTTTCTATTAAGATTTACTCTGCCTTTAACATTCGGCTTAAGCTAATATAAACGTGTTCCCATTAAATTACAGTGCCGACCAAAAATAAAAACTTAACCATATTTCCTAAACCATTTAGAGAAAAATTATACTGCTTATATGTTTTTTGGTCGATAATCATATACTGAATGCATTATTTTTTAAAACAACATATTGCTTTTCGGTTCTATTGTCGTAAAATGGCGGACAAATCACGAATATCATTCTTACGTTTCATGGAATTCCAAAAGGGGTGAATGCGCGTTCGTTGAGTTTTCTGATGAGCATGCTTCGGGTATATCTTCCTGACCCATTTGGAAGAAACCAAATTGATTGGGTGAGATTGAAATGAGGGATAGCCAATAATAAACAATCCTCGCTTAATTCAACACAGACACTTGAACAGACTCTTTACACCTGAAATAGAAACGCACTAAAAATGACTGGGCGGGTCGGCCTAAAAGGCCAACTTTGAAAAAGTGTTGCCGAAAAAACTTGTGAATATTAAAAAATGGATTTGGAGGGCTGTAAGAAATTTGTGTTTCTGTCGTGATTTTGTATTTTGTATAAATTTTGTTTTTCACAATTTTGAGCGTCTTGTAAACAGGCCTTGACAAAATTCTGACGAGCCATAATGCTCTTTGTCACGTGATCTGAAATTATTTCGTGACATTTAATATAAAGTGTCTAAAGCTTGAGGTAATTTATGCAACCCCCCATAGAGAAAAATTCAATAGTATGTCATTTTGACTTAAACACATTTTTTTCTAATATACTATGCCCAAAATGTTTATTTCATTTAATGTCTTTATGGCAGTACAATCGGTTCCGCTTCTTGAGATGTCCCGTATGTTATCGTACCAGTTTATTTTAATTCTGGAAAGAGGTGGTTGGGTTCGCAAATTGTTCCAAAAACTTTAAGTGTAGTTTAGTTTCTAAGAAAATTAGTCAGAAAAGCCAATGTGAGCTTGATAAAAATCAAAGGTTCTTCTCTAAAATTTTTAATAATAAAAAAAACTTTGGACCTGTAACATGATATTAGTGACGTAATATTATTATGACATCATCAAACCAAAATTTGTCTATAATTTAAGGAAATGTATTTCTTAGCAACTAAGTATAGATCAGTAAGGCTGTATTATTAACAGATCAATGACTATAACAATGTATAAGACAGAATATGACGTGGACGCCCAGATAGTGAGGTCAACAAACAATTAAAATTTCAGAAATGTTGGAGATTTTATTTGGAAAAACTCTAGTGTTGAACATTTTGCCCTAACTATAACACGCGAGGCGATAGAGCACCCACAAAGCACATAAGGTCAAAGCGCAATTTGCCCAAAAATATCGTTTCTAAAGGGTTGAAATCGCATAATTTTAAGTCAATTCTTTAAAAATCGCATAATATTAAAGTCAGCCATTTTAATGTGGAAAAAGGTCAGCCTTTTCAGTATAAAATGCAATAATGTAACAACCACCTGCCGCTTCACTTATTTGATTATCTTATAATATACCGTAACTATTTTAACACTGCTTAATAAAATGATACTGAAACCATGCATGAAAGTTGGCATGATTTTGCTCACATATACGTACACTGAATATAAAACTAAACCAATATCAACAGTGCATGTACAAAACATGCAGCAACAATGGATTGTAACAACGAAATAGATATGTATACAGAAGTAGATTTATTCTTAGTGGCTTAGCTCGTTTAATACGTGAATTTGTTTCCCTTTTAGCTCGGGTCTGCCAGTGTTTTACTATACGACGTTCATTTCCTGAACTTTTATAACCATATGCAATCATAACAATTACTGTAAAACTGTACAGGCAAACCGATATAAGCAAAATAAACTTAATGGAAGACGCACACAGCATATAACCAGCTTGTTTGTTTGACTAAACATCTAGCAACGTTTTAGTGCGTGAGAAATGTTAAGTTTAAAACAAAATATACACACATTCGTTTACGAAAACAAACTGGATGTAAAATTGAACTGGTGGACGCAGCCGGTGACACAAAAGTTAACAACAGCAGAATGATTTAATCTTGACGTCATCACATTGGTTTGTAGTCAAACTTGGTCTCGAGTTTCTTGTTGTCGCTCACTTTGCGAACCGCTTTCATGAAATCCTCTTGAATGTTGAATCACATACTCTCGCTCGGCGCGTATACCGAATAATTCTGCGTACAAATAATTGTGTATTGCGTTACAAGTGTGTTGCATTGTGTTTTTGACAAGTTGAAACTATTGATTTTGGTGAAGGTAATACGAGGACAACTTTATTGTAAGATATCTTGACCAATTAATGTGTTATTGATGTCTATGATGAATAATAAATTGCGTCACAACCAAATTACGTCACAATTGGAGTTGTGTTACAATATCTATATCCGACCGCGTGTTAGAAGTCTTAGAACATGCTTTCTTTTCGATTCAGTTACCGCACATACTGAAGCTTAGCAATTTTATCCGATACCGTAATTTTCCGTCCTGGTTTTAAAGCCAAAGTTTGGTGAGTTTAATGTTTACTATTTTATACGTATACCCGTCAATTACTGATTTTGGTCCAGCTTTATATTTAGTTATACAGAAAACCGTATTGTCCCTGCAACCTTCCGTTCCGTATCAACCCTGACCGCCAATTATAATTGGAGGACACAAACTGCCTGTTCATTTATCGATACTAGTTATTTACAAACCATAAAAACCCACGGAAGTAACAGTTATATTAAACGCAGCATACACAATATCGGCGTGGATTAAGCTAAGTATTATCATGTAACTGCGAAAATTTAATGTTTATTTATTTTTATTTGATTTCTATGTTAAAATGTGAAAATAAGCGTGTTCAAACTTCAAACGTGTTCGCAATATGGCATTGCAGTATATGTAATCAGCATGAAGATTGTGTTGTCAAACCTGTCCATATAGGAAACGGTACAAGTCACGAAATAAAGAATAATGGTAACTTATTGCATTTTCCCGCTTTCCTGCATTTTGGCAGTTTGTGGCAGATATTCTTTGTTTTAATATCTTATAAGATATTTGAATTT